>SJYA01003270.1:166425-233066 GCA_006410615.1 Neotragus moschatus
GGGAAGGGGGAGAGGGGAACGGGGGGGGGGGTTCTCTTCTAATTTCTATAAGCATGTGGCCATTGAAACAGTAAATTGAAGTTTTATTCTACAAAATTATAAGTCATGGGAAGTTGCTGCTCTAAGGTGGGATGTGGAATGATAGACAGTATTCTCCCTTTTCCCTAGTCTATCATTGAAATAGATTTCTATAAATCAGAACTTAGTATATTTGTTTGCTGTATATATATACTTTTAAGGTGGAAATCAGAGTGAAGTTGTAACCACTGGAAAATATACTTATTTGTTTGGTAAATTTGCTGCCCTCTACTGTTCAAAACGTTTTTTTAAACAAATGTTTTCTCTTAAGAGAAGTTTCTGTCTCCCCTTAACAAAAATAAAGTACCGTACATGAAAATAGAGATTATAAAATCAAGAATTAACAATATTATTAAAAGTGTAGCATGAGAAACAGCGAGATTTGAAAAAGTTAAAGTTTATTCTCCTCTGGAACCAGTACTGGGCCTGTTACACACAGAACAAAATTACTGGAAAATTCTAATATCATTTACCCTAAAAATCAGCTCCAGTCGAACTATTCCACAAAATGCCTACATGCTGCAGCTATAATCTAAACGATAATTGGAGGAAAATAATATTTTAGTACAATCAAAATCTCAATTACTACTTTTGCACTATTGACTCAGAAATAAATTGAAACAAGTTTTTAAATTAAGGAAATGGTAAATTAGTTACCAGAATATTTTCTGTCCATTTCACTACTTCTGAAATGTAAACCAAACATACTGCTTACTAAATAGAGAATATATCTCAAGATTTCTGCAGCATTTTTCATAGTAATCATACAATGTTTTTCATAATGTTATAATAGTAAAGGATAATAATATTTGAAAAGAAAGAAGTCTCAGCACTGTGTTTGTCCAGGCACAAGCTTTGTGACAGCACCGTAACTAGTATCATAGTCTGTTTTTACTCACTTAGCACCCCATCGTAAATGTGTTACAAGGTTACTACATGGTCTTTATCACTTTGTTCACCAAATATTTTGGGTACTGTAGGCCATTTCAGTATTCTGTTATGATGTCTCAGACTTTTTCTATCACTGCCTGTAACTACTATCACAGTCTCAGAAAATACCGAAATAAAAAGCACATCTGTTAAAAGACTTTGCATATAATTGATTATTAAATACAGACGGTGTGTTATTAACAAAACTATTGGGAATGCAACAGGCCAACAAAACACTTGGACAAGCTAGGGACAGACAGTGGCTTCTGTTTGAATATGGCGTACCTCAGAGGTTATAGAGCATTTCTTCTGGAGCTGACATTCAGTTACTCAGTGCGGGTCCTTGAGAGCTTTAGGGATTGGAAGAGAATATAAGGATCCACTTTGAGGCTGGAGCACATCACAGACCTCTTGGACTATGTCCTCTCCTGGACCAGGTGAATGGCTTTTAGAAAACAGGAGCTTTCCCCCCGCCCCCGACTTAAAATACTACCATCCAGCTGCTCCACATTTAATTAATGTCATGTAATGGAGCAGGAAATGCCAGCCCACTCCAGCACTGTTTCCTGGAAAATCCCACAGACAGAGAGGATCCTGGCCGATGACGGTCCATGGTGTCACAAAAGAGCCAGACACAACTTGGCAACAGTGAATTCTCAAAAAAGTCATAACCCATACATAGTACTTTAAGCATCCCTTTTGAATGTAAAATCAGTAGCCTGAATCAGTCTGGTCAGGCATGTATTACTTAAAAGCAGTAAGGATATTGCTGGGTAAAGTAAATGCTCTTTTTTTTTTCTATTATCAAAACAATTGTATATGTTTTCTCAACCTGCTTATATTAACAATCCTAGTGTTTGTACCTTAAATATGACATTCAGAAAGCACTGGAGAGGTGAAAGTCAACTATAAAATTTTTTTTTAGTTTTTCTCTAAAATGTTAACCAGGGTTGGATTTTCTCTCTTCCCCAACCCTTGACTGACCATATGAAAAACCCCTCCCCACCCACATCCATGCCTCTAGCTCAAGGTGGACAGGTAGGTGATACTTGGGGTATCATAAAATGCGACCTTTCTTCGCTTTGTGAAGGCTCTTCACAGTTTTCAGTGTTCGGATCAGTCCTAAATTATCTGGGGGCCCCTGGAGCAATTTACTTTCCTGGGACGTTTTCTTCTGCCTGACTTAAGGCAGGGCACAATGCACTGCTAGCTGGTGTCCTGTTGGCTCCCCCAAGAACCTCTATCTAATGAATCAGTTTGTCCTTCACCCCTTTTTCTTGCAGCCCCCTCTCCCAACCACTCCGACACCTGTTCCAAGGGACCCTGGCCGGAAGCCTATTTCTATGTCACCCTGCGGAGAAGTAACTGGTAGCCCCTCCCCTCCGCCCAGGACCAGTATCCCCGCACCAAGCCCGTGCGCCCCGGCTCTCTCCCCCATCCGGGTGAGCTCCTTCCTTCTTTAACTCACGCAGTCGTCGGGAAGTTCAGGTGTAGCCCTTGTTCCCCAGAAGCTGAGAAGATAATCAGAGGCTGGCTACTCACCATCACCCTTCTCCTTGCTGCCCTTTTGTCTCTCACCGAGACTTCCGGGTTCCTCTTGTCCAGGGACCCGCTCACAGTCTCCCAGCACTGCTCACTCCTCCCCCAACTTTGTATCTCTTCCACGTCCCCCCTTTCCTCCCCGAGGCTCTCCAAGTGCCTGCACCCAAGTCAACGGTGAGCAGAAGGCAGGCTCACTCACTGGGACCCCTGAGGGCAGGGGCGATGGAGGCACATGCCCAGAAGAGCTACCTGGGGACGGAGTTGAGCCTGTTTTAATACTTTGCTGGGCCATCAGTGCTCAACCTCACTGTCACAGAGAGTCCATCATAGTTTATGCATCCAGCTAAGGGGAAAACCAGAAACGATGGCACAGAAAACGACTAGGGTCTAAGTGATGCCCTCGAAGCTAAACCTTCATATCCTAATGTGACTCATTTTACTTTACCTCCTCTGTTCTCTCTGGCTGAGATTTGTTGGATGAAAGTTGATGCATGTTTGTGTGCGAAGGTGTGTGTTTTTCATGCCTCACAGCGTTGCCCTCACTTAGCTCAGTGTGACTTTTCCTTCCCTTTTCCTTCACATCTGCTCCAGACTGATCGCATAAATCCAGATGACATAGATTTAGAAAATGAGCCCTGGTATAAATTCTTTTCAGAACTGGAGTTTGGACGCCCGGTAAGTGAGGCTAGACTGTTAATATAAAACGATTAGGAGAATGTTGTTTGATTTTTAAAACATAATCGTTATCAGAAGAGATAGGTGTCATGTAGAGAATAAGAGCTGAATTCTGTAGACACCAAAAACCACTGAAAAAAGTATATTCTATGTACACGAATTTGGTACAGCTTAGCTCACACTCACTTCTCTACCAAATGGTTAAACATGTTCAGACACTGCCTATATAGTTCTTTTTTCCCCCTCCAAATCATACATTAGGATTACTTTATATCTAATTGCAAATTCAAAATGTTGAACCAGTATCTGTCTTCCCATAGTCAGATAATTCTTGATAGAAGATTTGTATTTATTTACAGTCCATTTAGGTCTAATTCAATCAGAAGAGTACCCTGTGAAATTTACAATAATAAAAATTACTATGATGATAGCTCCTGTTTGGTTTGGAATCACCAAGCCCTTGCAAAGGGCCTGTTCTGTGTGATCTCAGAGAGACCTTACAGCATCCCTCCTGTAAGAAAAAGCCAGAGGACAGAGGGGTTAATCAATTTGCCCAAGATAGCAACTGGCAGAGTCAGAAGTTAATCCCAGACCTATCAGAAAACAAACGAAAAACAAATATCCTGGGAAATCCCTACTATAATAAACTGCTGGAATATCACCACCATAAAATGTCTCATTTGCTCTTTGTGCTCTTAGGCATGAAAAGAAAGGGAAAAACAAGAAAACCCTGTGGACCTTGATTTCCCCTCCTGCTACTGAAAATCACAATATCTCTGGTCCCCAAAACCCCACCAATAAGAACTGATCAGTCTGTTTGGGATAAAGAGTTGACCCAAGCTTCAAATAACAATTTCCTCTATCAACTCAAATTTTACTGGGGAAGTGCAGATGCCAACAGCAGTGCCTTTGATGTCTGTCAATGACACAGTTTTTATACTTTCATTGGTGTTTCTGAATTTTACATGCCTGAAAAACATACTGAATGCACTGCACAGAAATTTTAGTAAATCTTTCTTTTATCTTATCATGTACTGATTTATACACTCATATACTGACCATGTATTATACACTAGGTGGTTACAGTGGTTAGTCCCTTTTATCCATTAAAATGCAAAGACTTGATTAGATTCATTATATCTTATTGAACTGGATCAAAAGTGACTGTAAATGAATATAAACCAAATATTTTTTAGAATTTCTATAAGTAATAGGAAGAATATTTTCCCTAACGTGTATCCAAGTATTCACATAAATCAGGCTTCCCAGGTGGCTCAGTGGTAAAAGAATCCGCCTGCCAATGCAGGAGACCTGGGTTCGATCCCTGAGTTGGGAAGATCCCCTGGAGAAGGAAATGGTGACCCACTCCAGTATTCTTGCCTGGGAAATTCCACGGACAGAGGAACCTGGAGGGCTACAGTCCATGGGATCACAAAAGATTAGGATACAACATAGTGACTAAAACAGCAACAATTCACATAAATGCATTTTAGAGAAAAAAATTTCCCAACTTTAAATGTGTTGTTGTTACTGTTGATTAGACAGTTCACAGGGGCTAGAACCAATTTCTGTTCTGAGCCTAAATCATCACCATCTTTCTACAATCATTTTCAGCTACACGTGGAAACTCACAGCATGCTATCCACCTGCTCCTTCGGTGTTTCTTTAATGTACCTTGCATCCCTCTGCGGCTAGAGACTAGGAGTGCTGATTTTGATTTGATGAAATGAGTTTATACTAATCCAGTCACTTGTGATTTCGCCCAGTGCTTGTTAGTTTCGAGCACTGCACTGCTCCTCCTGGGCTTCGGGCCCCCGCCTCGCCGCTGTGCTCCGTTCGCGTCGCTCTTTTGTGTGTATCTGATGCTGTCGGCCTGTCTCTAACTGTTGTCACCTTTCCCACATGGTCATTCCTTGCTGCCATCGGTTCTCCTCCATTCCATCTCTGCACTTCTGCTTATGTGGTGCATCTCCACCCAGCCTCCCAAAAAGGCTCTGGACTATGTTCAAGATCACTCTCCTGGTGTTTCCAATGAGGTAAAAAACAAATCACTTTCTTTTTCAGATTTCTTTCTTGGGAGCTGTTAGGGTGATTCTGAACATCCATGTTTTACGAGTCACTAAAGTACCTGTTTTGTAAAATCTATCTTTGCACCATTGTGTTGTATCTAGTATCATCACTGCTTGGACGTTAATTACATCACAGTTGTTGGCTCTTAGGTGAACATTCATGCCAATTATTACTTTCAGGTGAACTATTCAGTGCATCCTGATGTCTGAGTGTGATAATCAAAAAGCATTATTGCTTATATCTGATTATACTGAATAAAATACTGCTGGAAATCTCCTCAGAGCCATTTTATCATCATGCTTGGAGGTACAGAATGACAGTTTCGATTCTTAGATGATCAGATGTTATTTTTTTATTTTTGGCCATACCATGTGGCACAAGGAAATTCCCTAATCAGGGGTCAAAATCACATCCCCTATGGTGGAAACATGTAATCTTAACCACTAGACCACTGGGGAAGTCCCATAATCAGATTTTTTTTATGTCTCATATATTCCTAAAATTTATTTCAATTCTTTCTTTTTCACAGATACAATTTCTAGATTTTAACATCAGATAAAATCAAGAAGAGGACTGACAAATAACTGGCACACATGTTACAACTTCCTAGGCAAACATTACTACACCCTTGGCAGACATTACAGATCCTTCTCAATGCTGTGATCCAGGAAGCCACTATAATAGATTAGATTATCACTGGCACATGAGATGAAATGTATTTTCCATCTCTGTATATGACGTTCATGACAGTCTGATACATAAAAAACATTATGCCTGGCAATGTAAAGTATTATTTGAATTAGTCAAAAAGAGCATAAGAAAGTATACAGAGCCAAAAGCTTTTTCTCTGCAAAGAAGAATGAAATTATTTCGGAAAGCAGATTTAGGACTTATTAATAGACATAAGCAGAAGTGATGGTGGTTTAAACATTAGCTAATAAGAAACAAAATCCTCCCATGGGAATTTATAGACGCAGCTAGGATGAGAGCAAAGTGAATAAACTGGCTTTTGCGGTAGTTTTTACATAGTAGTTTCTCTGTGATCCTAAATAAGTGAAAAAAGCAATAAATATTCTCATCAAAAGTCTTAATTCAGTTAAATATATTCAACTAGAAAATAAAACTAGTAGGACACCTATGCTGCGAGATATACTGCTGACACATGGTGGTGATAACTGGAATCCCAGGCACAGTTGCAGGAGAAAATACCCAACTAGCTAGAGCAACCTGCAGTTCCAAATGACTTTCCCTGAGGTATGCATCAGAGTGTATGTTAAAACAGAGAAGTGTATAAATATTTATATATTAAATAAAAAGTAATATAGAGTCTGAAGAAAGAGTATCATTTCAACATAGGAACAGTCAAAGGATTTACTTCAGAATTCGATAAGGTCACATATTTCTCTTAGATATCCTGGCCAAATATTTCCAGGATATTATTAAGACAGTTCATTGAGAACTGAGATGGAATTCAGAGATCACCATGTATAACCCACTCATTTTTCAGTCAAGAAAGGTAGAGTCCAACTATTTTAAGAAATACATCCAAAACTAGATGATAATATGATGGCAAATTAAAGATTAAAAAACATCTTCTAAACTTCCTTTATACCATACTTCTTAGCACTTCCAAGAGATGTACTAAGAACTAAAACCTTTTAGATACAAATTATTTATTTGTTTATACTATTATACAAGTTACACTATTTCTTAATAACTATAGATTTCTTTAAAATACATTTCATAATTAATATTACATAATAATACTTGGTGTAAAAATAGAAAATTAATTCTATGCATTCTGTAATGTTAATGATAGTAACGAAAATATCACATATAGACGCACTTGGATATTTAAACTGATTTTCATCTTCTCCTTGGGACTGAGAAGAGGGTGTTATTTGTTCTGATAGCATATTAACTATATTATTAATTTCACATCATGGTTTTTCAGTGTTAAAAATATTCTGATAAGGTACTGAATTCTGTCTCTAATAACCTCATGTAAAACATTTCTGGTAAAATTTGTAATTAATTGGACATCAATCTAGCTACTATTTTTTATTCAGTGCCTAGTATATGCCATGAATAATACATTTTTAATCCATAAGTGAGAAAGTGACATTAATAAGGAACAAGTAAGGATTTTTAAGCAAAGTTTAACCACATGATCACTTAGACTCAATGTCTGTACTTTATTAAATGCCCTTCATTTGAGTGTATAAAAAAAATGGTAACATGTAAATACTCAGTACATTATAACAGGTAAAACAGGTAGCTCCTCTCTGAAGACAATTTCCATTTCAGAATGAGTACCAATCATATACAAAGTTTTCACTTAGTCATCTATCTAAACTACTTATTGCTTCCTTATAATTTAATACTGAACCGTTTCCTTTGAGCATACATCACAATACTGGTTTCAGTTTATTTTACCTTGTGGAAACCAGCACATGGAGGAAATAATTTTAGCTTCTTAGTGTAAGTCTAAAACATAGTTTAACGCATGGAGTCTTCACTTCTTACTCTAGGTTTTATTTCATATTGCAATAGTGTTTAGGCTCATCTCAAGCTAGTGATTCAAAATTTCTGATCGCTTTAAGGGTATTCTAAGAGTGTCCACAAATGGACACTTTTTTTAGCCAACTGGGCAATGTGGTTGGGTGTCCCATGAAAGCTGTGAACCACACAGATGTTCTGAGGCTTTTTGGTGCTGCTCTTCCACAAACATGAAGAACTAATATTTATAAATCAGAATATAATTATCTGGTTTTATTCATTTACTTCTTTTCCATCCTTATTTGTATTTATCTTTCCACCCTTCCAGTGTCCAATTTAGAGTAGCAAGTTAAAACAGTCATTAACTTACCCAATTAGCAGACCAATTTTTTTCCTATCTTTTTATTTGTTGAGAACCTCAGAATCTAAATATTTTATAGGAACTAAAAGTATTCTAATATCTTTCTTCTCTGTCTAAAAAGAGGGAATAGTATTCTCTTGCATAGGGATGCTTTGTTTGTTTTGGGGCAATTCCATTCTCACTCAGTAAGAGAGAATTAAATGAAAATTATAGTTAATAGAAGATATTTTAGAGTTGTGTGTAATGGGGCTTGTCAGTATATATCTACACATACTTGGTATGCATTTTCCTAGACATCCTAGACATCATACCACAACTACTTGCCTCTCAAATCCATGTCTAACAAAAATATTAATATCAATTTCATTGTATTGTTCAGAGTGAAGGCGTATGAAAATGGTGTGTACAATAAGCATTTGGAATTATTTATCAAGTTTATAGTATCTATTTTTCTTTGGTCCTATATCCATGGACAACTGAAAGCTGATTTTCTGACTAAAAGATTAAAAGTCCACTTTTAAAGAAAAGTTTATACTTTGATTCATTAAATCTTCTATTTTAACCTAACCCTGAATGTAAATAATTTCAAAGATACAAATCTGTACATGATTCAAGGACCAGGTAGTTTAATTTCAAACCAAATTCTGTGGGTTTTTTTATTCAAAAAGTCATGTTTATGTTGACAGACGCAAGAAGCTCTGCTTAAATTTTATGTCTACATAAAAATTACACCTGGCAATATGACAAAAATTTATAAAGGTTTATGCTGTATAAGGATTGAATGATAGCTACAAATACTTCTTTAAACATCAAACCATTTCTTCATGTGAGAAATTTCTATTTATAGGCTGTTTCTACATGAAGGGGTAATTTTTCTTTTTCTCACCCTAGGCAATGTTTATGAATATTTTTAGTTACACAGAGAAAAGTAGTGTTGTACACTTGGCCCTCCATATCTGCAGGCTCCACATCCATGGATTCAATCAACTTAGGGACAAAAATATTTCACCCACACACACACACAAAAAAAAATTCCAGAAATTTCCAAAAAGCAAAACTTGAATTTGTCACGCTAGCAGCTATTTCTATAGCATTTACATTGCATTAGGTATTATAAGTAATCTAGAGATGATTGAAAGTATACAAAATATGTGAGTAGGTTATATGCAAATAGTACACCATTGACCATAAAAGACTTGAGATCTTCAGATTTTTGATATCCTTGGGGAGCTCCTGGAACCAACTCCCCTCAAACTGTATATCAGATGAAAAAGTAGATAAGAGGAAAGTAGAAATTAGGCTGCGTGACTTCTTTTTGGGAAAACATTTTTATGCCCATAATGAATGGTATTTTTCATGTCAATTTTGACAATATTCTTTTTAGGATACCTAATTTAGTGTCCAGGGACACACAAAATTTTGCCAAGGTAAAAATTTTCATGTTAACTATCCTTCTGTCTTAACAGGCCTCATTGTATCAGTCCTCTATAGACAGAAGCCTGGAAAGACCCACTAGGTAAGAATCTCTTTACAGGCAGTGAGGAGGGAGGGNTAATTTAGTGTCCAGGGACACACAAAATTTTGCCAAGGTAAAAATTTTCATGTTAACTATCCTTCTGTCTTAACAGGCCTCATTGTATCAGTCCTCTATAGACAGAAGCCTGGAAAGACCCACTAGGTAAGAATCTCTTTACAGGCGGTGAGGAGGGAGGGAGGCTCAAAAGGGAGGACATATGTATACTTGGAGCTGAGTCACATTGTTGTACAGTGGAAACCAACATAACATTGTAGAGCAATTATTCTCCAAATGAAAAAATTTTTTAATCTCCTTACATTATGCAACCAGAATATTTTATGCCAGTGGTTTCTTTTTCAGTGAAATAGTAATGATAAATTTTTTATCCTTCATCTTTATTTTAAGCACCATCATTGATAAAATTGTTTTGTTTCTGCATCATTTTATATGAGGAAATTTTCAAGAATGTATAAAGCTTAAGTGAAATAATTCTAGGTCACTTTACAGGCCGAGAAACTCTTGCCTTTCCTGTCTCCTCCATACTCAGTTGTCTTCTCCTTAGATAAGGCTTATAAACATCTAATTTTCAATACTGTTAGATGATATGATGAGGATACATTTTTTAAAACTGTAGTAAATTATAAACAATTTTATAAATTATGTTCTGCATATATTTGTTCATTATACTCTGACCACACATTTCAAAATACCATGAAGTCGTCGTGTGCGACTCCATGGACTGTAGCCTACCATTCTCCTTTGTCCATGGGATTTCCCAGGCAAGAATACTGGAGCAGGTGGCCATTTCCTTCTCCAGGGGATCTTTCCAACCCAGAGATCGAACGCACATCTCCTGTGCCTACTGCATTGTTAGGCGTGTTCTTACCACTGAGCCCCCAGGGAAGGCCTAGAAATACTGTTACAGCTGATAAATGAGGACTTACCATATACCAGACATTCTAAGTACATAAAATATACTCCAGCCTTAATTATGAATTAAGTACTATTATCTACATTTTGGAAAAGGCAATGACACCCCACTCCAGTACTCTTGCCTGGAAAATCCCATGGACGAAGGAGCCTGGTAGGCTGCAGTCCATGGAGTCGCTAGGAGTCGGACACGACTGAGCGACTTCCCTTTCACTTTTCACTTTCATGCACTGGAGAAGGAAATGGCAACCCACTCCAGTGTTCTTGCCTGGAGAATCCCAGGGACGGGGAGCTTGGTGGGTTTCTGTCTATGGGGTCACACAGAGTCAGACACGACTGAAGCGACTTAGCAGCAGCAGCATCTATATTTTATTTCTAGTAAATGGAAACTTAGGCTTCATAACATGCCAGGTTTACACAGTCAGCAAGGGACAAAGTATAACTGAACCCAAATTACCTGTAGGTCCTAACTGCCCTAAGAGACTACCAAGGCAAGTTCTGTTTGTAGGCCTTCAATATCACACCTACCTTAAAGTACTACAAAACTGCAGACACAGTTCAGTGACAATACTGAAAAATGCAGACTCCCAGCCCTATCATATCATCAGCAACAAATAGTTAACAATAATTTGCCCTTCTGCAAATTTCTATCAACATAAATGGAAACCTTGGTAACCTGGATCCTTTGTACATTGGTTCCGCGAGTGCCATTTAACAGCATTAAGGTCACTAAGAAAAGAGCCCACCAATCCCTCCTTTTACATCTTGTGCAACTATGTATGCACCTAGAATATTTGAATTTTGGAGTTCTAACCTAACTTCGATAAAGACACGCAGACCCTGACAGGATAATAAGAGCAGATGGGCATCCTCTTTGGAAGAATGCAGACAAATTCCAAGGTCTGGCTCCACCTCTATATGTGCATAGTCTGTAGGTTCCATTTATTTGTAAAACACTGAAATACTTCATAGGTTACTGTGCCTGCATGCTGTATAAGACAATAATGTCAGTAAAGTAAATAGCATACTTTGGTCATAGGACCTATTGTACTGTTGCTGCTGCTGGTGGTGGAATTTCATCTAATGATTTGACAGACAGCATGCTAGATGATGTATATATTCGTTCATTAATGTTTGTCTTAAAGGATGCTATACTCAGAACTATGATAAAAAAAAAATCCCCTGCCCTTACAGACTATCAACATCTTTTAATACAACTAAGTGAAAGGACTCTAAATAGTTTATTCGATGACCAGATTATTGGTTATTCATTAATTAAATGTTAGAATTGTGGTGTAAGATATTGGTCTTATCAGATTTCCTCCTTCTTTCCAATCATCTCTTCCATTTTGGCATCCCTCCTCTGGATATATTCCTGTTGGTGCAACTCCTCTATATAGAGAAAGGATGTATGGTACAAATCATAGCACTGAATTGTCAGTAACAAAAAACTACTCTAATAGAATTTTTACTTTAAATGGTGATTATAAACTTATGTACATGGATTTTACAGTAGCTTTATTCATAATTGCCAAAATGTGGAAGCGACCAAGGTGTCCTTCAAGAGGACAATGGATAAACAATGGTACATCCAAATAATGGAATATTATTCAATGATATGAAGAAATGAGCTATCCAGCAATGAAAGGACATGGAGGTACCTTAAGGGCACACTGCTAAATGAAAAAAGCTAATCTAAAAACATTATATACTCTTGATTCCAGCTACATGACATCCTGGGAAAGGGAAAACTAGAAACAATAAAAAGATCAGTGGCCACCAGGTATCATAGGGAGGCAGGGATGAAGGGGTTGAGCCCAGGGGATTTTTATGGTAATGACACTACTTTATATGATACAATAGTGAGGGATGGATGTATGTGTGTATGTCGTCATACATTTGTCAAACCCATAGGATGTTCAACAGAAAACATGGACCCTAATATAAACTATGGGCTTTAATTACATTTAATAATAAGATACTTATATGATTCATCGGGTGCAAGAAATGTACCACACTAACAAAAGATGATAATAACAAGCGAAACCATGTGCAAGAGAAAGGGAGTACATGGGAACTCTCTGTACTTTCCAGTCAATTTTTCTATAAACATAAAACTGCTCTGAAAAATAAAGTCTAGGATATCTTAACCACAGCAATCAAACAAAACAAAAAAAAGAAAAAAAAAGATATCCAAATGGTAAAGGAAGAAATGAATCTATCACTCTTTGCAGATGAGCCTGTTAATTTTCAAAAAGGTGACTGTAAAGAAATAGTTTGTTGGTTTTTTTAATTTTTAATTTTACTTTATTTTACTTTACATTACTGTATTGGTTCTGCCATACATTGACATGAATCCACCACGGGTGTACATGAGTTCCCAATCCTGAACCCCCTCCCACCCCCCACCCTATATCATCTCTCTGGATCATCCCCGTGCACCAGCCCCAAGCATCCTGTATCCTATATCGAACATAGACTGGCGATTCATTTCTTACATGATAGTATACATGTTTCAGTGCCATTCTCCCAAATCATCCCACCCTCTCCCTCTCCCTCAGAGTCCAAAAGTCCGTTCTATACATCTGTGTCTCTTTTGCTGTCTCGCATACAGGGTTATCATTACCATGTTTCTAAATTCCATATATATGTGTTAGAAATAGTTTTTTATATTAAGGAACGAATTCCAAACAATGCAATTTGGGGGATGAAGGGTGAGAGTCATTCCGTGGCCACCTCCAGCACCTTCCACTAGTCTTTCTGGTTCACGTTTGAATCCCTGCAACAAACAAATCCCTTCAGCAAACTGAAGCCGATTCCTTCTTGCAGTTCTGCAAACATGGCCAGCGACTTTAGGAAAAGGCGGAGGAGCGAGCCTGCGGTAGGGCAGCCCAGGGGCCTGGGGGACCCAAGTGCAAGGAGCACTAGCCCAGGCCGAGCAGACCTCCCGGGATCAAGCACCACCCTGACAAAGTCCTTCATTAGTTCCTCTCCTTCTTCTCCGTCAAGAGCAAAAGGTGAGCGGCAACAAATGGCGTGTAAATAATTTACTAGTTTAAGTTTTAACCTTGGGAGACCTGGTCCAATGATGACCACCCAGAGATGGTTAGGATTAGCATTTTAATAAAATATAGTTTCAAAACCATAGCTTTCCTTATACACAGACTGTCAGGACGATGAACCTTCTGAATGGCTTAAAGGACTCTGACTCTCATCTGTTAATGCTTTCTTGTCTCCAGTTATATCACGTGTGTTATTTGGAACAAATTTAAAGTACATCCAAAATGTATGGTCAGGCTATTAAAAGATTACATTTACAAACATTTGCATACTGCCAAAATTTTCTGATGTTACCACAACTAGTAAAATTAATCAGATTTATAGAATAGAAATTAGTAGTAGCAACAGAAAGCATTGTTGCCTAAAACATAAATTGGGTTGGTTTTTTTTTATTATTTAATTCTAGACAAAAGTTTGTCTAACCTATGAAAGCTGTTTCTTTAATCACTTGGTTTATATTTTAGTCAGTATTCATACATACAGTAGAATATNATGAGACTTCTAGAAATTCTAGCTCTGAGATGAGATGAACATAATTTTGAAAACTGAAAAGTGAGACCAGTGTCCTTTTTTCCCAGATGACTTGAAAAATTTAAGTATAAGTCTTCACATATAGAAAAGATATCTTTTCATATTTAAAAGAAAATAATTAGCTGTCTCTAAATTACTCTTTTTTTAAAGCTAAGCTTGCTGATCTCATTTCCAGATATAAAATGTACTTAGTATAAATGAAACAGTTGGATTATAAACATGAAAATACTTTGGTTTTTATTTTCTAATTAGCTACATGCATAATGAGGGAAGAAGTATTGTGCTTGAATGTAAGGCTCTGTGAATCTTCTTTGCTTTTAGGGTTACTGAAAATTTAACACACTTGCATTGTGAAGATTTTAGCACTTCTAAATGTCTGATAATTCTCTTTTTACTGTGCAACTTTTTTCAATTAATTCTTTTAATCAATGCGAAATATTCTACATTTACTATAAACCTCTCTGCATTATATACTCTGCACACATAAATGCTCCAACTCAAGATCCTGAACAAAACAACACAGAAGATTTGGGAGTGGGAAGGCAGATGTGTGGGACTGTGGGGCTCTTGGCAAAAGATCTGAAATAAGTACCCTTCAACGAGAGATAATTGTGGAGGCAAAATAACACAGAGACACAATCACCTGGGAGATGAAGCCATGAAAACTAAAGCCGTGAGGGTGAGACTTTAGGCATGAATTATTCATGATGAGTAATGTCTTTATAACTTAAAATTAAACACCCCAGTCTACCTACTGTCTCCTTAGAAACAACCAAAATGGAAAAGCATACTTAGGTTCTTGAACTTATTTTTATATTTAGAAAACAAAAAAATATAAAGATTCTCATCATAAGAAAAAATGATAACTATATGGGTTGACTGTTAACTTATTGTGGTGGTCATTCTGAAATACATACAAATATTATGTTGTCCATCCAAAACTAACATAATGTTATATGTCAGTTATATTCCACTTTTTAAAAATGTTTCTCATTGTGCCTCGTTGAAAAATCAAAGTATAAAATCTTTTCTGCTTCACAAGATAAAATCATTATCAAGATACTCTACTTAAATGCCTGTCAACCAGCTTCAAGGAACCACAAATAAAATTTTTTCTCATGCTGGCACTTGTGTGCTAAGGTGAAATGATATTGATCTCCTCATTGTAAGCTTGAGCTTACAGGAGGAGACAAAGAGAGAGAGAGAGGTAACTAACTAGCTAACTAGTTAGCTAACTTCAGGACAAATAAAAATCAGTGCAGAATGAACCCAGCATTATGGCAAGCGTCACAACTCTTCTCCCATAAACCAAAGACTGGATAGCAATCGTCTGTCCCCACCTTTGAATTTCATATCAATCTGCCTGTGATTTAAATCAGTCATGATGTTTATATTTGCTCTTTTTCAATCATTTCCAAAGTGATAATGTTTCAAATGAATTCTAAACATCTTTCAAGGAGCATCCTTAGCTAACTGGGCTCAACAGATTTTTTTCAATACTCGAAGTACATTAACCAGCCAAGTTCAGATACATGAGCATGCTGATCTGCAGAATAACTGCTGTACATCACAGAAAAAAAAAAAAAAAAACACATTTAAATGTATCTCTTCCAGGGAGCTGTCATTTAAGAAAGGAGATACAGTCTACATCCTCAGGAAAATTGATCAAAACTGGTATGAGGGAGAGCATCACGGGAGAGTGGGCATTTTCCCAATCTCATATGTAGAGGTAAGCCCTTCCCCTTCCCCTCCATGTGATTATTGTTTCTAGAGTCACCATGGGTCAAGAATAGATAACTGCTTTGCAAATAAGTTCATCTGTACCATTGTTGTAGACTCCACAGTTATGAGTTAATATATGATATTTGTTTTTCTCTTTCTTACCTCACTCTGTATGACCATCTCTAGGACCATCCACGTCTCCACAAATGACCCAATTTCATTCATTTTTATGGCTGAGTAATCTTCCATTATACATGCACCATATCTTCTTTACCCATTCCTCTGCTAATGGACATTTAAGTTGTTTCCATGTCCTGGCTATTGTAAACCAGTATTGCTGTGAACATTAGGGTGCACGTATCCTTTTGAATTATGGTTTTCTCTGCGTATGTCTCCAGGACTGGGATTGCTGGGTCATCTGTTAGTTCTATTTTTCATTTTTGAAGGAACCTCCATACTGTTTTCCATAGTGGCTGTATCAATTTACACTCCCACCAGCGAGGGGTGGGGAGTGGCATGGGAGGAATTGGGAAATTGGGATTGACACACATATACTATTGATACTATGTGTAAAATAGATAACTAATGAGACCTTACTGTACAGCACAGGGAAGGCTACTTTGAGCTCTTTGGTGCTCTGATTGGTAAGGAAGTCCAAAAGAGAGGGGATATAGGTATACATACAGCTGATTCATTTTGCTGTACGGCAGAAACTAACACAACATTGTAAAGCAACTATACACCAATACAAATTTAAAAAGAAAACAAAGAATAAAGAGAACTGTTCTCCTTTGTAGAAACTCACACCTCCTGAAAAAGCACAGCCTGCAAGACCACCTCCCCCAGCCCAGCCTGGTGAAATCGGAGAAGCTGTCGCCAAATATAATTTCAGTGCTGACACCAATGTGGAGCTATCGCTGAGAAAGGTACGTGGCTTTCTTCCTTGGTGCATTTGAAACGCTGCATAGTTTCAAAACAATTTTTGCATCTTCCTCATTTTCTGCAAAGGACCCTGTAAGGCTGCCCTGAGTCACTGCTACCTACCTCTCCTGTGCCATTCCTGATGAGGTCGTTGTGAGATACAAAGCTTTGCAGAGAGACTTTTCCTCTGGGGGAGCTCCAAATTGTCTCCCAGGGGTGCCTTGGGCTAAATATCAGGAGCTGTACAAGTGAAAACATCGAAAGAAAATAGCACTTTAGTACACTTCAAAATATTGTTCTTCTACTGCCTTATTATTCAAAAGTTATATCAAACTGGGTTTTGTAGCATTGGCTTGATCCTTCAGGTCACAGAAATAGTGACTGTAGAAAGTCCTGCTGCTGCTGCTGCTGCTGCTGCTGCTGCTGCTAAGGCACTTCAGTTGTGTCCGACTCTGTGCAACCCCATAGATGGCAGCCCACCAGGCTCCCCTGTCCCTGGAATTCTCCAGGCAAGAACACTGGAATGGGTTGCCATTTATTTCTCCAATGCATGAAAGTGAAAAGTGAAAGTGAAATCGCTCAGTTGTGTCCGACTCTTTGCAACCCCATGGACTGCAGCCCACCAGGCTTCTCCGTCCATGGGATTTTCCAGGCAAGAGTACAAAGTGGGTCGCCATTGCCTTCTCCTGTAGAAGGTCCTAGCATTGCCAAAGCCAGAGGTTTTATGAAAAACATTACTGACCACTATGGCATGGCCACCCACCAGTCAGAATGGATGCTGGTATCACACTGTCTTGATGCAGACCAGGTGGACATGAGTCCTGGCCACAGCTATGCATTATCTAGGATGCTAGCTATGCCCCGAACTGCTAGGTTCTACGCTTTCATTGACTATGCAGCGAACTGGATAAAAAAGAAAAATAGTGCGCTATCCAACTTCATCCCTTCCAGAGGCTGCTTTCTGTAACCCTTTTCAGACACACTATCACCGCAATCTCTGGTGTACATTCTGAAATTCTGCCCACTGCAGCTCATCCCCTTGAGTCTGCCAGTGATCAGAGGATGGTCTTGTCACCGACACACTGCAGGTTAAACTACTGCACTTTCTGAAACAACTCACACATGACATTTCCCACAGGGCCAATCTGAACATATGTAAAGCCCAAGTATCCTTAGGAAAGGTTCTAATAAATGGATGATTACACTGTATATATGTTGATGAGCTATAATTTAGGAGTGAGCTCTGGAAGCTTTAGTTGCACTCTCCTAAAGAAAACAAAACGCTCAAAGTGTAAGACTTTCCCAGGCAGAAAACTGTTATTAAAAAACACTGACAATTATAACTTTTTATGTTATCACATGTCTATTTCTAATGCATTTTCCTATTACTCATTACAGGGAGATAGAATTATTCTTCTTAAAAGAGTTGATCAAAACTGGTATGAAGGTAAAATTCCAGGAACCAACAGACAAGGCATCTTCCCTGTTTCCTATGTAGAAGTTGTCAAGAAGAATACAACCAAAGGTGCTGAGGACTATCCTGAACTTCCAATACCCCACAGCTATTCTAGTGATAGGATCCACAGCTTAAGTTCAAATAAGGTAAGAAGACATTCTAGCATATTAGTATAATACGCAGGAGCTCGGAGTAGGATAATTGGCACATATTAGGGCACTAGACTACAACATCGTATCTATGGCAAAATGAAAGATTTACATGTTGCATTTTTAAGTGTGAGTGCCAGGTCAAGTCAGTGTGGTTTAGTTTTTCTTATGGGTGATAAGCATAAAATGGTTTAAGCTACACAAAGGGAAATGACATAAAGAATTTACTATCTTAAGAGAAGCATTTTCTTTTAGAGGGCTAAGGCTGTGCATTTTATTTATTCTACTTTTCTTTGAAGACTGGGTTTATGAGCAATTACTCTCAATTCTTTAGCACTGGAGAGGGAAACAGTTTAGCACTTGCTAATTTTGTTTGACTGGTAACAAAATTTTCCACAATCTTCTTTAGTATGTATACTTCACTAGCAGAGCTCAGCATTTAGATAGCAACATCCTTCCTTTGGTAGTGCCTACTGATAAAAAGAAAAAAAATCTTCATCTCTGTATTAAGTATCTGTCTTATCTAGTATTCAGTCATCTTAAAAGAACTACTGGATACATTTCAAAGTGACTGCCCTTTCAAATAAAAGGTTATAAGAAGAATCAGAGTATATCTACAAAGGCTTATTTAAAATTTAAGAAATTTTTCCATGAAGTCTTAATAAATATTGGCAATGTAGTAGTTTAGATCACAATGTTTTGATCTTTGTTGTGAATATGATTTTAATGTATTTTCAGTTTCCTAGGTTTTTCTTAGGATATCATATTCTACATTTTATAAATAGAAATATGTACAAATTTCACTAATAATCAGTATTTTATTCTCACTGCTGGGGAAAAATACATTAAAAAGCTTATGTCTGTAAATTAAAAAAAAATATTTAACAGTTCACCAACTGGAATCTATACTGTGATATCACTGGCTAAATGAAGAAAACTCCTTAATAGTTTTGAACCAAATCATTTTCAGAAACAAACAAAAAAAAAAAACTGTAATGTACTTCTAAACCATGACACCCAAAATAAACTAAATGTTAAATATCCTATTTTCTAACTGATCTTTGTAAATAGAGAAGAGAATTCATTGTGATTTATGAATCACTCTTGGACATGCTCCAATCACATTTCTGTAGACATACTGTCTTTATTTAGGAGAGGTTCAAATGTAAGTTGGTATTATTTCTGATATTTCTGCTTTTAGTAGAGTAGAATCCAATTCTAATACTTTTAGAAGATAAGATAATTATATGATACTTGTACTACAGGTATATTTTTTTTGATATAGATATCTCAGGGTACATGATTTAACTTTCAGTAGAAGCAAGCCCATGGTAAGGCTAAGCACTTTGAACCCATTAGCAAGTATATTAGTGCCTGTGGTGGTAATGGCATTGTAGTAGTACTAGTAACAGGTGGCAATGGTGGTAGTAATGGATTAGTGGTAGTCATGACAATAATGGAATTTAAAGACCTTTCTTCCTCAGCCATGCCGTATGCCTGGCACTAAAAGGTGCTATGTGGCCTTTAGTCTTGAATCTTCTATAAGGATGCTCATAAATGTTTTGTGACGCTTTGTCTCGTTTATCCCACCCCATGGTGACGTGACATCACATTTCCTTTTTTAAAACAAATCTAGATAAATTCATTAATCCCCATTCCTCTTATAGGATAGAAGTTAAAATTAAGTGCAGAATGCACTGTGCGCTGATCCATACTAAGGCCCAAGGACCAAGAGTGCTGAGTGCGCCAGTGACGTGTCATTTAAAACAGTCAGCCAGAAAGCGCAATCTCTCCTAAAGATTTTTTTCTTTCCAAACCCCAATCATCTACTTGGAAAGAGGCAAAGTAAAATGTCTTCCGCCAGCCTCTCAAATACTTCACAAGTGTAGCATATAACATTCTTCCTACTCCAAAAGCAATATATAAATGTATTAGAATGTTCCTAGGCACATGTCAAGAACTACTTTTAATGAATAAAAATTCTGTTTTGTTCAGTACATCCAAAATGCAGTGGTAATATTAAGATATACAGAAGTATTTTTTTGTACTTCAGGAGACTCAGTTTCATAAATAAGACCTCCACTAGTTTACATAAAATGTCAAGCTTTTGAAAAAAAGACTGGCAGTCCTACCAGAGATTTACTCCTGTTCACATCTTATGCTCCCTTTCTGTGCAAACATTTACTTTGAATTTTTTTAAACTTCGAAGTAGTAGTTATGCAAGTTCAGTGTCATTTTGATCACGAGTTTCTCTTCTTAAAATCTTTCTCAGAACTTATTCATTTAGAAATGTGTTAGCGTATAATGATGTAAAAATATTTTATGCCATGTGTTATAATCACCTCACAACCATAAGTGAGAAAATGATGAAAGTTCAAAAGATTTGGCACAGGAAGAACACTAAACAAATTCTGGGAACAAAAAAGGCTTAATTGTTGGTTTTCATCCTACATTGACATTATTCCAGAGTTGTTTATATTAAATCAATATCTAGAAGCCTATTTTCAAAGAAGTAGTCTATTAAATCTCTAAATAATTTTCCTGGTTTTATAATCTCTATGACAGTTTCACCTTGTCATTTGTGATTTAATGGATCTTTTCCAAATGCTAGCATAGTTCAGATCAATCTTTAATTAATATGCTAAGGATTTTATGTATTTAAATTCAAAAGCTATCAGCCAATCTACACCATAGCATAACGTATTTTTTATATTCACCACGTCTTTCTGCATTTCTGTCTCTGTGTTTTGATGCATTATTTTCACTTTCACGTTTTCTGTAACGTCATAATCCCTGCTGATCTCTAAGCTGGCTTCCAGTGAACCACGCCCCACTCTCTTGCACAAAGCTTCACGTGACCCAGATAGCGACGCTCTCCAGGGAACCACCCTGGGGTGGCTGTCCCTGCCAGCCAAGGGTGCACTGGTAAATCCTTCAGCCCCAACGCCGCCTCATTTTCTGGACAAGTTCTTGGATGAATTAGAGAAGCTTGGCGCTCTAGCTTTACCAGCTGACCCAGCCAAATCAGATACCCCAGAGGAGATCAGCCTTGAGATTAAGGAGGACCCCTCCGCTCTCCCCCCATGGCCGCAAGCACCCACACCTGCCAAAGCCTGCTCCTCTCAGCTGCCTTTGCTCCACTCGGCTATGATCTCAGCTGCAGCCCGGCCTCAGGAGGCCACGATGCTCCTGGATTCTAGAAAGATACCTCCGAACAAGTCTGCAGATGTGACCAAAATGAGAGAGGGCTCCTCAGGCCCAGAGAAGGTACTGGTGGTTCTAGGTGATAAGTTTGTGACCTCTGCACACCCTGGCCTGGGTCCCTTGCCCCAAACCCTCCCTGTCATTGGAGAGGAAGATAAGGAAGTCTATGAGGGGGTGAGGGCAGGCAACCGAAGAGGGCCGGAATCTCAAGGTCCAGATGCCCTGTGCTGTGGCCGTGATGGCACAGAGGTGATGTCACACCTGTACATTGAAGAGGAGGATGAGGAGAGAAAAGATGACTGCCCAAGATACCCAGTAGCCACCCTCGCAGGCCCTAGGGCCCCTAAGGAAGACGGCAAGGCAGCAAAAACCAGTGAGGAGGTATTTTAATGTTGCCAAATTCCTGAAGAACTAACCAGCCTCACTACAAATAGCTAGGACAGTTAATCATATTAATAAACATCAATTCTGACATTGTCTTAGAAGATTTTCACGCAATAAACACAGCACCATGCGGTATAAGGGCAAGGTGGAAGGATAGATGAAAAACACATCAAATTTTAATAAGATGATGTACATATGTATTGTTATTCTGTTATTCACTACTATAAATCCATATTTAAACATTTTTATAAAGTCTAATTTTAATAGTAATAGTTAATATTTGAGGTCTTTTTGAGTTTCAAATAGTCTTCTAAGAACAATACATCTTTACTTTTCAAAACTCAATAGGGTGGGTAATATTATTTTCATCCCCACTATACAGATGAGGAAATTAACACACAGAGAGAGATTAGTTCACGTCTAGAGTGCAAAAAGTAAATACCATTTCTTTGATATAATAGCAGTCTGAAAAAGAAGGAAGGAAAAAAAGGGAAAGAAAGAAAAGAAAAATATATATATATATGCCAGTTCCCTTTCAATTCTCTCTGAAGACGTAATTTTTTAAGTTGGTAACTACTTAAGAATTGGGTCCTGCATATTCACCTTACCAACTAAGGGCCTTGGACAATGATTTTAATCAATAAAGAGGGAAATGCTCTAAATCTTTAAGCTTCTTGTAAGCTTCTCTCTTCTAAAAAAGACAAAAACAAAAAACTTGATATCCCAAATATTTAATCTGTGAATTAGAAAAGCAAATGTGACTACTGGCAAATATTAAAATTATGAAACCAAATCAATGAGTCATATTCTGTTGCTAAGCAAGTCACTTTCTCCCATAGCTCCTCTCTTTAGAAATCTTTTAAAATGACAATTTTTCTCTTGTGCATTTCATTTATTTGAAACATTTTTCCATCATGGAAATCACTTTTAAAACCTCATAATTTCTTATTAAGACCTTACCAATAACAAATGTAGAGGTATTTGGTCTATATGGGGTATTCTTGGGATTAAACAATGGTAAGTGTCCATTAGGTCACTGGACAGCCATAAAACCCCCAGTCTTGGCAGTTTCCCAGCCAGGTGAGGAAATGTCAACTGGCAAAGAACCCAGCCATGCCTGCATTTGTATAAAATAAACACACTTTTTAGTAATAGAGATCATTCACTGCAATAAATAAAAAATATTTCTAAGTCACTTACTTAAATAACTTATTTTCCCTTCAATTTAATCAGTTTTAAGATGGGATTAGATATGTGGCTTGGTTCCTAGGAGCTGCTACTGCAGCGTGCAGGCAATACCACTAGTATGGTGTTCAGGAAGCAGGTGCTGAGTTTCACAGCCAGTTCCCAACAAGCACACACAGGCACAGAGGTCCTAACTTGACCAGCTTTGTAACAAACCTACTCTTCATAAATTGTGATCTACTTCACAAGCAAGTTACAGTGATTGCAGGGTTTTACACTTTTTTCCCTTCATGGTTAGAGGGCCCCACCTCACAAATACCTTATAAAATGGTAGACTATGGGATTTCTGATGTCCAGCCCCTCATATCAGGAAAATGAAACTGATCAAACCCACTGGGAATTTTGAATCAAATTCAGAAGTTAGTGCTTTCAAAGCAAGAAGTTGTCATACATATCACACACCCAGGATATATAGTAACTTTAAAAATATTTAGGTGTGTTGGGGGCTGGTATTCTCTAAAAAGCACGTAACCTCCTCATTCTGAACACAAGCATAACTACATCTTGTCTTTCCTCAATATTTAAGCCATCTCCATTCTCTTCGGGACACCGAACGTCTACATCTTTTCCCAGCTGTCTGCTTTCCTCCCCTCTCTTTCATTCCTCCTTGGCCACTGTCTCTGACCTGGTCCCCACACTCTCTCAGCCTACCCAGCCCTACTCATCTCTGCTCCTCCCTAAACACTCTTACCGACAGGAGATAAGTTCACCACAGTTAAAGGTAACTGCATCTTGAGTGTGGTTTATTGCATGTCTTTCAGTGAACTTCATTAATTAAATGTATGTCTTTAGATTCATGTTGTCTTACAAGATCTAAAGTCATTCAATATTGGTTGCTAACTTTTAACATCATTAGCATGGCCTCTGTCTGAAAATTTGAAAGATATATTTGCACAGCAGCTATACTTAAGAGTGAGGAGAAAAACAAGCTAAACTTTGTATAGTAATAACATGTGATGGTTAGACTTTTTCTTTTTTTAAGTTGAGGATCAGCAGGAGAACCATCCCATTTAAAGGCATCAGCTATGTGCCTGTCATCTTCCGTCACATCTTAGTGGGCTCGTTGCCTCCCAAGTTTCCCAACTAATCCGCGGGTTCAGCAGAGCCTGAGGGTTGGATGATCTTCGACACTGACTGTCTTGAGCCTTGTTCTTCCACAGAATTGCAGGAAACTAATGAGGACGTGGGAAGGAGGCTTCTTTTGTAACAGTTAACAAAGCATCCATCTCTGAGACTTGCAGGCCAGCGGGCGGCTCTGCTGGTGTTTAACTCCCGCTTTAGGATACCGTGATAAAAGATTTTTAACACAATTAATGACTGACCTTGGAAAGACATTTAATGAGAACCACAGCATGAAATCAATCCATCACAGAAAAGTTTTACTTCTGTGTTCAGAACGATCCTCAAAACCTTTTCCTTTACACAAAAGGACTTCAGATAATGACTCATCCTCGCATGCAATCTTCTCCACTTGGAATGAGAGCCTCTTCGGATAAGTAAAAAAATGAAACAAAACGAAGGCTCTGGTAGGGTCATGTTTTTGAACTATTAATAGGAAGCACCAACACCTAAGAAATGCCATTTATGCAATCTTCAAACCCCAATCACCAAATCTATCCACCAAAATAGTCCATCTATGTGAATTTTATCTTACTTAGAAAAGGAATCTTTGGAAGGGGACAGGGAATGTAATATATTTTAAAGACTAATTGTTTTTTGCCCTTTGAGGTTTTATCTTAGCTGGCAGGAAATAATTAGGAAATTTTTTAAATAATAATAATTCTTTAGATAAGGTCTAAGACTAACAATTTGCCTTCTCTCTGTGTGTGTGGTTTTCTTTTAGAGCCAAAATATTTATTCCTTCCCTTTCCCTACCTATTCTTCAGCCAATTGGTTAGCCAATAAGTGGGCAAGTAACTTGAGAATCGGAGTTCTCTAATTTAGAGAGATGGAACACTCACTGTTGTAGTGTCAAGGACAAAACCAGAATTTAAACAGGTTTACTCTCCTGCAAGAACCAACCTCATCTCATACATTCTTTATGTCTCAGTTCATAAAGTGATATGAGACCATGGAGATATTCATAGTAACTATGTTTTCAAAGAATACTTAAATAATTAATTCCAGAAAAAATAAGTTATTTTTCTCTTTTTATCTCATATTTGAGAGCAAATGTTAATTTGAATCCCCTATTGAGTTTTTTGAGACTCTTATAAGTCAATTTTTTTATTCATAGAAAGAATACAAGTCAACTGAATTTATGCTTGTAAGTGTAGTTACAAATTGAATCAACTACAAATTTTAGGCCATTATTATGGTTTAATCCACATCTGACACAGTAAAAATTGATGTGAATCCTTTAAGAAGGCTTCCTAGTTCTCTTGTTTCAAGAATGTTAAAAATTATGCTCGTTACAAAGAAGAAAAGTAACCTAGCCCTAAAAACAAAGAGAAAATAAAATGGCAATAATGTTTTAGCAGGCATAGTGTAGTATGCATGAAATCATTATAACATTTTTATCAATACTCATCAACCATTATTTTACCTACCCCATATTAATTTAATGCAGTTTTATTCTTCTAAAGTATTTTCTGAGATAATATAAGTCTGTCACATGCAATACAAGATCATTTGTAAAAGTTGCCACCACTTTTTAGATTATAGAAGACTGAAATGTACATATAAATTGTAAATTTGATACATAAATCAGAATCCAACATTTTTTCTAGTCTTTGAGCATCTTTTTGAAAATAATGGGGTGTTTTTGCAAAAAGGAATTATTATAATCCTCAGCTTTGATGTAAGTTGAACTTCCAATTCTATGTAAAACTCTTTTGTAAAAATCCATGTAGCCCATGGATTCAAACTGCAGTGGAAGTGCTTTGTAAAGAGATAGAAAAACTCATTGTTCTTTTTCTTTCCCAAGAAACTCAGTTATTACAGTACCATAAGGAAATCTCCTCACCTTAAAGCCATCCCAACAGAAGGTGATCCCCTTGAACACAGTTTCAACATGAAATTAAGCCCTGATTCTTCCTAATATGTTCAAATGATCTTTCCAGCTGTTTATCCACATCGTTCCAATGCTACTTTTTTTTTCTATGACTCTTGATGTTTATAGAAACCTCATATTAGTCAAGATTGGGGCAGCTGCAGTACCAAAAAAACTCAATTAGGTAGAAGTATCTTTTTCTTATGCATAAATGTAGGGCATCCAGGATTGGTATGTTGCTCTATATTCATCAGGAGACTCCATTTTATTTTGGCAAATCACCATGCTCAATGAAAACCTTCCAGTTGGTGGTCCAGAGTGGCTGCAGCAGCTCCAACAGTCCCTTCCTCAAACCAGCTAGCAGGAAGGAGAAAAGAGGAGGGGAGCTTATGCCTTCTTTCTTGAAGGACATTTGCTAGTAATTGCACATATCCCATCTGTCAGAACTTATCACATGAGCACATCTAGATACAAGGAAGGCTAGAAAATAAACTTTATTCAGAATGGCCGTGTGCCTACCTGACATTCAGGATTCCATCACTGGGATGGCAAAGAAGAGAATGGATACCGCATAATGTGAAGTATTCTCTGCCCCAAGACTTAAAAGAAAAGTGCCTGATGCATTTCATCCCCAGAGACTGAAGATAGGAGGTCAATCATTACTCTTATGAGATTTGAGAAAACCACATGCTTTTATTTAAAAGTCCTTTAGTCCTGCTAAAGTTCCCATAGTACAGTACAGTGTTAATCACTCAGTCATGTCCAACTCTTTGTGACCCCATGGACTGCAGCCCTTCAGGCTCCTCTGTCTATGGAATTCTCCAGGAAAGAATACTTGAGTGGGTTGCCATTCCCTTCTCCAGGGAAGATCTCCAGGGGATCTTTCCGACCCAGGTATCAAACCCTGGTCTCCTACATTGTGGGCAGATTCTTTACCATCTGAGCCAACAGGGAAGCCCAAGGTTCCCATAAGCCAAATCAAATACTAGACCATACACTGCTGGGTTTAGTCCATGAATGGACAGAAAATCAGACAGGCACACAAGAAAGGTTAGCTTTTTCACTGTTGTATTTAAAAATGTTACTTTGAAGGAACATCAAAACCATCACAATGTGTTGGGAGTTAGAACAGTATTCTGAATTTAATTATATTTTACCATTTCCTCCAGAAAAGCCATATTTTGTTCGTATGTGTCTTAGTAGAAAGTTTGCCTTTGACAAATGATTGACACCATCTATGAAATCTGATGGATATTAAGTGAAATGTCCCTGGATCTTACCTTGGATCTATTCAAACAAACACAAAGAAAACAGGTCAGATCTGAGAGTCTCTTGAAACCAATCGTTAACCATTTCAGTAGGCATAAACTTCTTGCAGGTGCATATTGCATGCCATGCAATACTGCATTCAGACATCTTCCCTACACCAATTTCCCTCCATAAATGTCTCTCTGCTCTGCCCGTGAGTTCCTTATTAAAGCAGCAACTGATGCTTGTGCAGTGAAAACTCTGGGCCACCAGGCGNGCTCTTGGGACCTTGAGATTCTTCAAGCAGCTGGGATTTATAGCCTTAAATAGGCCTGTTTCTGGGAGTGGTTGGAGATGGGCCTGGGTCAAGGCTGAAGCCTGAAGAGATCCAATATTTCCCAAAGTGAGAGATGCAATGTATATCCATAGACTTAGCAGCCCAGGAATGCCTATCTCCCTCAAATGTGAGACCAGAAAAGGAACGGTGATGAAACTAACTTCCCCCAGGGATGGACAAAAAATACCATTCCTTCACCTGAGCATCTTCAAATCAAACAACAAAATAATCTGACTCCTCCAACCAGAGCTGGCCCCATGCAAACATCCAAATTAAGGAATGTTGGTACTCAAGACCTCTCTGTCTATTTTGCCACTGCTCTAGGATTTAGGCTATCTTTCTTAGCCCTTCCCCACAACTAGAATCCTTTCTCCGTAGAAGACCTCAAAACCCCAAGTGGCTAAAAAGGTTTACCCAGAGAAAACAATGTTAACAGGGGAAGAAATCTCTAATATTGGAATTTCAGGTTTTGCTCTCAGGCCAGAGAAGATAATGTTTTCTAGGCGAGGCTGTTAGACACCACATCTTATCAGGTCTTTCCCCAGTACACCTTCCTCCAGTCCAGCTTTAACCAGACTCCCTCCTCCCCCAGTCTGAAAAGTTTAGAGAAGCCAGTGCAGCCTGTCTCTGATTTGTCATGACATTTGAGTTCAGGTGAGGGCATAGTTTTGTTCTACCAAAGGATGATTCTCTTGACTGAATGAAGTAATCAAAACAAATCATTCTTGTTCCTGAGCAAATATCCAATAATATCAACCTTTTAAAGTTGGCTTGAAAAAATCCAAAGTGCCCTGAAATGTGGTTTTTATTTCCTACTTTGGCAAAATCACATTAACTCTTAAGAACAGCAGAAACGAATTCATTAACTTAAAAAAAAAAAAAATCCCCCTCACGATACTGGTAATATTTTAGTAGTAATATGACATTTTCATGTTAACTGCATATCAAATGCTTCCTGACTCTCTAAACTGCTAGAATCAGTGTCCTTCCAAAATGCCAGTCCATATTAATATGCATGCTATTTTATTACCCNATGGTTCTTATTTCCTACTTTGGCAAAATCACATTAACTGTTAAGAAGAACAGCAGAAATGAATTCATTAACTTAAAAAAAAAAAATCCCCCTCACGATATTGGTAATATTTTAGTAGTAATATGACATTTTCATGTTAACTGCATATCAAATGCTTCCTGACCCTCTAAACTGCTAGAATCAGTGTCCTTCCAAAATGCCAGTCCATATTAATATGCATGCTATTTTATTACCCAAAATTCTCCGAGTTTATTACTGATCGATGCCACCAAAATATATGCTCTCAAAGAATTCAAAGAAAGAAAGAAAAGTGGCAGCATTCTATCAGAAATACTTTTACATACAATTATTTCAAGAGAGTTTTTACATTAAGCACAATTTTCCCAGGACCTTTTAAAAAAGAACTTATGTCTCTAAATCTACTGCTTTAGATCACCACTTACACTGATGCAAACTATGAAATTAAACTATTTTAAAGACTTCCTCCCAGTAAAAAAAAAATAAACTTCTCTTTTATAGTAATTTCCACACAGCAATATAAAAGCTTTATCTGAGACATTTTGTACATCTCAATTTAAAATCATTTGAAAATTCCACTTGCCAGTTGCAGTTCCTTGCTTCTGACTATGGCTAGTTAAAACTATAATTCCTTCTTGTTTTATATAGCTGAAAAGTACACATACCACTTCTCTTATATTCTGTATTATTAATGTCCAAATGATAGCTATCTATGTACAACTGAAGTGCAGGTCGAATTTATAAATGTTAAAATGTTTTAATACAACTCATGAATATTAGAATCTTCCATAAAATTTCCTCATTGTGCGTTCTGAAATGCTGTTAGAGTGGTCTAATTCTTATGAAAGCTTAACTACCTCTACTTACTTTACAACCTTACCAAAGACATACTACCTAATTAATATGTTAAGGATAGGTTCAAAGTAAAATAAACATATTCTTTCGGTAGTTTCATAGAAGTGCAAAAAAATTTTTTAACACATGCGTTTGTCTTAAGGTTTCAGGCTCTGTATAACTATACTCCTAGGAATGAAGATGAGCTGGAGCTCAGAGAAAGTGATGTCATTGATGTGATGGAAAAATGTGATGATGGATGGTTTGTGGGTATGTGTACATTTCCTTTCAGGCATTTGGCCATTTTACAGTTTGCTTATGTTTGTTCCCGTGCATGGTTGGATGTGATAGTCAAGCTTTCTTTGATTTCTTAATGCCNTACTCCTAGGAATGAAGATGAGCTGGAGCTCAGAGAAAGTGATGTCATTGATGTGATGGAAAAATGTGATGATGGATGGTTTGTGGGTATGTGTACATTTCCTTTCAGGCATTTGGCCATTTTACAGTTTGCTTATGTTTGCTCCCGTGCATGGTTGGATGTGATAGTCAAGCTTTCTTTGATTTCTTAATGCCTTTATCTTTCACACATCCATATGCATTATGTAATCCTAGGGCAACTGCATTTTGAATAGAGTTTAGTATTACTGCTTCAGGTATATGTCATTTCCTGCTGGTTTTATTTCCAAGTCAACTGAAAGAAGAAAATTTCTCTAAATAGCACCAACCAGTAAAGACTGAGATCTGAGAACAACAATGGGCTGTCCCCTAGATGAGAAACAGGAATATTCTATTCAGCACAGAATGCTGGTCATCGGCAGTGAGGATCTAATCGAGAAAACAGATGAAATGAACAACTCATGCTTGACTAGGTCTGCTGGAGGTGCCCTTTGTTGTTGTTCAGTCACTCAGTTGTGTCCCACTCTTTGCGACCCCGTGGACTACAGCACGCCAGACTTCCCTGTCCTTCAGCATCTCCCAGAGCTTGCTCAAACTCATGTCATTGAGTCGGTGATGCCATCCAACCATCTCATCCTCTGTTGCCTCCTTCTCCTCCTGCCCTCAATCTTTCCCAGCATCAGGGTCTTTTTCAATAAGTCGGCTCCTCATATCAGGTGGCCAAAGTATTGGAGCTTCAGCTTCAGCATCAGTCCTTCCAATGAAGACTCAGGGTTGATCTTTAGGATTGACTGGTTTGATCTTCTTGTTGTCCAAGGGATTCTCAGGAGACTTCTCTAGCATCACAGTTCAAAAGCATCGATTCTTAGGCACTCAGCCTTCTTTATGGTCCAACTCTCACATCTACTGGAAAAACCTTAACTTTGACTAGAGGAACCTTTGTTGGCAAAGTGAGGTCTCTCCTTTTGAATACATATCTAGGTTTGTCATAGCTTTTCTTAAGAATCCACTGATCCACCTTAGCTTCAATATGTGGTCCAAGTAGAGAGAGCTTCCGTTCTTACCACATGCAAAACAACCCCATTCTTACCATCTTGAAAGAAAACTAGAGGTTTTCTGAGAAAATTTTTGTAGACAAGAGTATCATACACTAAGTCACAAAGGAAAGAGATAAAAAGGAAACAGACAGGAAGATGAAGGATGCAGCTGATGGAGGTATAAAGGCTTTCGGTAGACAGGCCAGCTGTGGGGAAATAAAGGAACAAAGGCCACATTAGCAGCCACAAGCCTCTGCCTCTGTTTATATTAATTCCCCACTGAGAAGAAGAGTAAAGTGGCTTACCCGCACAGGGATAAAGATCAGTCATCAAACCAGGACAGTAAGCTCTAGAGGGTAAATGAGAAAGGGAAGTACAGCTCACTCTACGTGAGCTGGAAAACCTAAGGAAGAATTTGGTACACTTGCTCTTCCAAAAAGCTTCAAAGAAATTATGATATTTGAATCCAAAGGCAATCATCATGACGGTCCTTTATGCATTTGGTTTTACTCCTCATATTAGAAACTTCCCCAATGATAGAACCCTCGCCTGCTAACAGTGGTCTGCCTTTTTTCCTTCAGTGATTTGGTAAGTTGTTCAAATTTTCTACATTTTATGAAGGACCCTGGCAGGGCTATTTATAAACGAATGCTGTGGCATTCAGCATGATCTTCTATGAAATAACAGACCTGGGTGGTGATGGCATTCCTGATAAAGCTTTCGTGTTACAGTGCGCTAAGGAGCCATGACAGACCTCCTGCTCACAGAATCAAGCCTTGGTGTGGGCCTTTTCCAGTCCATCCTATCCCACAGCCAGCCCCGTCTTTATTGAGAAGATTGTACCCACATGGATCTCCTGTTCCGCTCCTCACTCCTGTCTAGCAGTCTCAGTGACGGAGCCCCATCATACTCAAGTATCCTTGTTCTTAAAAACCCACCTCCTCAGCGAGATTGTCTCTCCCCTCACACAAGAGGCTGAGCTTTTCTCTTTAGCCTGGTATGATGGGAGCAGTTGGATGGCATCACCGACTTGATGGACATGAGTTTGAGCAAGCTCTCCGGGAGTTGGTGATGGACAGGGAAGCCTGGCGTGCTGCAGTCCATGGGATCGCAGAGAGTCGGACACGACTGAGCAGCTGAACTGAACTCAACTGAACGGATGGGAGGGCAGCCTTTAAGCTTAAGAAGTGATGAAGGCATCGGGCAGTAGAGATTAGACTGCCGCCTCTGTCGTCCCATCCATTCAATGAGTCTCTCTTCTTTTCCAAACTCTGAGGGCTTGCTCTCTTAGTGAGTTTTCAAGCCCACTTGAACTGATGAACTGATATCTCACGGTTGTTACCCGCCCCCCTCCAATTTCATTTATCATTTCTATTTTCAGGAACCTCTAGAAGAACCAAATTCTTTGGTACTTTTCCCGGAAACTATGTCAAGAGGCTGTGAATCACTCTCCTGGTTATTTATGCCACCTTTCAGCAGCACATCTGCATAACCTTGCCTAAGAGATCTCGCGGGCCTCCTGCTGTAATGCCTTCCATTTCCAACAGAAGTCACCCACCGTCACCATCTCCACCTGCCACCCAACCACCAGCAACTGAACTGCCACGCCTTGGGGAGATGGGCGGATTAGCCTCCGTGTGAACGTACATATTCCTGCTTTCCGCTCTAAACTTGGAAAAGTGGATGTGTGGTATCAGAAAGAAAACCCTATGCTTAATAAGGGTTGAGCAGCTGAGGCAAGAAAATAAGTGTCTCAAGGAGGCTCCCCAGTCCACTTTGAAAGCTGTTCTCCCTTCAGGCAACCAGAAGATTGTTTCTTACTACTTGCTGTGGTTCGCATTTTCACCTTCTTAGCTTGGCAGTATATTTTCCTTTCACGAGTTTGCCTAGTGTCCTGGTTTACACGATATGACAACTGTACTTCAACTATTGTTTGCCTGCACTTATCTGTTGTAACATGCACAGTGATTACAAAATCTAAAGTAAGAGTAGGAAAGTTAAATCGAATGAGTGTGATTTTGTTGAATTGAATGTGAGTTTCCAGTAGGAGTCTTTTCCTGCAGGTTTTCTTTTTGTACTTTTTAGAAGTGCAAACAATAAGTGAATAAGAGCCTTTGGTAATAATCATGAGAATACAAGAGGTTTAGCTAGACTACAAAAAAAAATAACTATTGTGTTGTAAAATTGCATTGCTATTTTATATTAAAATGTAATAATCAGCATAATGAACAATGAGCTCTTAGTGTTTTATTTATCTGATAAAAGTTAAATAAAAGCAGTGTTAGTGACAGGGGCAATGAATTATTCTAACATAGACACTTGAAAGTATGTGTAAGCAATATTCATAGGTAAGATTTCACTGTGTGTACACATACACATCTGAGATTGTATGAGAACAGACAATCCATATGCTATGTTGTACGTTTTATGGAAATGTAGAAGAATCTCACACGTTATTTTATAGAAATAGAGTACTTTGGAAGCATCACAAGTATTAAGGCTGGTTTTAGTAAGGATTATGGTCAATACAATTATTTTTACTATGATAATTATTTTTCTTCTCTGGAACTCAGAATCCTGGCTACATTTGAGGACAGGAATATGTTGAGCCTGATTTTCCTGGTGTGTGTAAACTATTTTCTCGGAATACATTAGGCACTTTTTAGAGACAATGTTAAATCATTCAGGTTATATTTTCTGCCCTGAGGTAGAAACCTACGAGATGATATTGGGACCTGAAAGATTTAATGTGGTTAACAGTGCCTGAATTACGCATACCCCGAGAACTAGCTTTGTATTTCTTATGACTTTGCATAAGAACTATTCATATTTGGATCTTTAGCACCTTATAGATAAAACTTTTTACAGCATTTCTTCTGTGGACAGTGATTGATCTTTTCACAATGTATGTAGACTCTAGAATTTTGTACATACATTTGCCCTTTTTTTTGTACAGACTATTTAGTTGTTGAGAAGACAGGGGAATTTCCTAATTTGGTCTTTATCCTTCATTTAAACTAAACTGAAACACCTTCAACAGAGTATCCTTTACATCTCCCACAAATCATTATTATGACTCGACAGTGCGATTCTGTAAGACAGCACTTATGCAAAAGTTTATCAATATAAGAATTTAGCAGCCAAACTAAAATGTATGTAAATACTGATTATAGAGGAATTTCACTAGGAAGAAGGTAAAGAAACATCTTTGAGTAGCCTACCTTGATTGTTGTCAAGTTCACAGCCAGCTTTATATTTTAAAGGCTTTGGGTTTGAAATTAGGTCAACTGCATGCGGCTTTGCTGATAAATGAATAATTACCTTTGATGCCATTTATGAGAGAAGACTTCAATATCTGTTGCCTGTCATACTTAAGAAAAATTAATGTTTCTACTCTCTGTATCTGATTTTAAAAGGAAAAATATTCATACCAAGCTTTTAGGTAATTGACTTCAAATTCTTACAAGCAAAGGTCATTGTGTTTTTCTTGAATAGACATCAAATAAATTTTGCTTGGACATACACTTCAGCTTTTCTTCTTGACATTTATCCTTACATTAATTGTGTACTTTATTCCAACCTGTTAGATAAACTCAGATAACATGCATTTGTTCTGTGTTCTCTAGACACACAAATGGAGAAAAAAATGCATTTGGATCAGCTCGGATAAGAAATATTTTTTAAAACCATCACCAAAGCTCCTTTACTTTAGCTAAAGATTGTTCTTCAGCTAAAACAACACATTTTAAAATATTTCTGCCTCAAAAATAGCTATTTTTCTAAGGAGAAGTTAATTATAAGAAGTTGTAAGCTCTTTACAAATTCAACAATCTTCATTTCAACATCCTTGCCCCAAAAAGCTTTATCACCATTGGCATGGCAAACTGTTAATACTCACAAGCACTCAATGACTCTCAAATTATGTGTTGCCATTAGGTGTCATTCCTTTATCTCAACAGATAGTAAGCAGCTAGCTCTCCCACTTGGATCCTTTCTAAAAAACTGGAGTCCTTTCTGGCTCTATGTGCTTCAGCCCTCTTCCATATCTATCACTCATACTCAGAAACACGGACGTTCCTCTGTTGGCAATTTAGTTATCATGTGGCTTCACCCTAACACCCACCCTGATCCCCTCTATTCCACTGGGTACTTTCCACCATGTATTAGCTTTCCACAAAGGTATGTTCCCACTGTAGGAAGAATACGCCCTGTATTATTCTTCTAGTCCCTGGTTTTGTGAAAACATTTATGGGTAATTTAACTAGGTGAATCTGATCAAATGCAGGATGCTGTTGGTGAACTTTCTGCAAGAGAATCTGCCAAATGATTGGCACTCTAAATATATAAATCTGGGATTTTTATAAACCACATGCATCAAAAGCTGGACTTCCTTGTCTCACTGGAGGGTTTTATCATCTGTGCTCCTCTGCAGAATCTGTTGAGATGCAGCAGCAACTCTGTCAAAGCCCAAGCTCAAGAATGCCTAAACAGGGACTTCCCTGGTGGTCCAGTGATTCTTAACCAGTGATAGATTCCTTGCTCTCAGTGCAGGAGGCATGGGTTTGATCCTTGGTCGGGGATCCTGTATGGCACATGGCACAGGTGGGGAAAAAAAAATGAAAATAGTACAAAGAACTCCTAAACTGCTTTGCATTTTGCCCGGACTTCTGACTCAGCCGTCCCAGCACTGCTGTCAGATCCACATTGGCCATAACCAGCATTCAGTCCTCCTGCCGTGCTTCCTCACTGTGGATGCCAGAACTCTGGGCTGAATGCCAAATTATTTTATTTATTTATTTATTTTGCTCCAAAATTGATGCTTAGTGACCTGCTGCTGCTGCTAAGTCGCTTCAGTCGTGTCCGACTCTGTGCAACCCCATAGACGGCAACCAACTAGGCTCCTCTGTCTCTGGGATTCTCCAGGCAAGAATACTGGAGTGGGTTGCCATTTCCTTCTCCAATGCATGAAAGTGAAAAGCAAAAGTGAAGTCACTCAGTCGTGCCTGACTCTTAACGACCCCATGGGCTGCAACCTACCAGGCTTCTCCGTCCATGGGATTCTCCAGGCAAGCGAACTGGAGTGGATGCCACTGCCTTCTCCGCTTAGTGACCTATTTTACTTGATTTTATGTCAGTGCATGATCATCAATGAAATTCCTTATTTACGCCATTAATGGTTGCCTTGGTAGGTAGAATAGAATCCATTCTGTTGTGAAACCAAAACAATAAGCCCCGTAGAGCACTGTCTCTACTCGTCGGCCTCAGTGGACTGCAGACTCACACCCGTGCACCAACCAGCCAGGTGGGTCAGGGGAGGGGCANTTCCTTATTTACACCATTAATGGTTGCCTTGGTAGGTAGAATAGAATCCATTCTGTTGTGAAACCAAAACAATAAGCCCCGTAGAGCACTGTCTCTACTCGTCGGCCTCAGTGGACTGCAGACTCACACCCGTGCACCAACCAGCCAGGTGGGTCAGGGGAGGGGCAGCAGGAAGGGACCCCCTGACATTTTATGTGCCAAATTTTAATCCCTCCTTTGCATGGAGGGGGTGGGAATGAATACGAATATGCATGTCCACTTCTTATTTGATAAGAAGCAGAAAGAACCTGACAGAATAACTGTCTGTTGCCATGACAATCCACGGCTTGATCTCTGTGTATAGGTGGTCAGTTTGTGTGGCCTGATCATTTCTTCCTACTGTTTTCCTGATTTCAGCCACAAATGGATCAGATAGAAGAAGCACTTTGTCAGCTTCCAAAAGCCTATTTACAGATTGAATTATTTCACCTTCCTTTCCAGATTGTAGCCCTCCAATTGTTGTTTATGTAGCAATTATGATTTCAAATTATTTACTCATCATGGATGATTGGGTTAGGGCACAAGCAGAGACGGCATTAGTTGTACAGAGTCTACAATAAGGAACTGTAAACTATGGCCTGTGGACCAAATTCAGCCTGCTGCCTGTGTTTATTTGGTCTGCAAGTTAAGAATGGTTTGTACAGATGAACATGGGCAATTGATCCGATGATAAGGAGCACTGACTTTGAGTCCCAATTAACTCAAACATTTCTCTCCAGAAAAAGAATCCCTTTCTTTTCACCGGTAGGTCTATGTTAGAGAAGCTTTATCCTGTTATTATATTTGGGTTTCATCAATTCAAAATTGGGAGAAATTAGTTTTCTCTCTGTAATGTAAGTTCAGTTCAGTTGCTCAGTTGTCTCCGATGCTTTGCAATCCCATGAACCACAGCACACCAGGCCTCCCTGTCTATCACCAACTCCCGGAGTTCACTCAAACTCATGTCCATTGAGTTGGTGATGCCATCCAACCATCTCATCCTCTTTGCTCCCTTCTCCTGCCCTCAATCTTTCCTAGCACCAGGGTCTTTTCCAAGAAGTCAGCTCTTTGCATAAAGTGGCCAANCACCCCCAACAGCCAGCCTTTGGTCAGCTGTCAGACGATATGACAACAAGCTTAGCGTCCATCTGCCTCTGGATTAATGGGCTTGGTATTTCTTTCACTATTAATGATAAATCACTAGACAGCTGTATTGAAAACCACAGCATACTTCTCAACACTGATGATGCATAGATGAGATGATCTGCTTTCTAAATGGGGTCATGAATAATCTTCCTACCTCAGGAGCTATTTTGCTCAGCAAGAAAAGATTTAAAGAAGCGACAAGGAACATGGTATAAACTTCAAATTCAAACATGGCGACTTTTTGACTCTGCAGGTGCTGATAATGACATATTTTTTGAGGATCATTCTGAAATTCAGGATTTATCAAAAGAAAAAGCATAAGAGAATGAATGCCTTGCTTTGCCAACACAGGATCTCCCTGGTGGCTCAGATGGTAAAGCGTCTGCCTGCCGTGCAGGAGACCTGGGTTCAATCCCTGGTTTGGGAAGATCCNTGCTGATAATGACATATTTTTTGAGGATCATTCTGAAATTCAGGATTTATCAAAAGAAAAAGCATAAGAGAATGAATGCCTTGCTTTGCCAACACAGGATCTCCCTGGTGGCTCAGATGGTAAAGCGTCTGCCTGCCGTGCAGGAGACCTGGGTTCAATCCCTGGTTTGGGAAGATCCGCTGGAGAAGGAAATGGCAACCCACTCCAGTAATCTTGCCTGGAAAATTCCATGGACTGAGGAGCCTGGTGGGCTATAGTCCATGGGGTCGCAAAGAGTCAGACACGACTGAGCGACTTGACTTGACTTTTGCTTTCACTTTGCCAACACAAATCAGTGCTATGGAAAGCACATCGTTCAAATTCAGACTCGCTTAGGTTTCTAAGGAAGTTGCCCTGAACTGGTGACAACTTCGGTTAGCTTGTAAATGGATACAATTTGTAAAAATTACATAAAGCTTATCTGAGAAGTAAATGAGATAAAAATATGCAAGCAGAATTGAACACAGAGCTGACCCTAAATAAGGCTAGTTCCTTGGCCTTCTTTTCCTTTTGAAGTTACCATTTTGGCTGATTCTAATTAGCAGCAAATATTTGGATTTACTTGTAGATACACCTCTTGGCTGCACTACTAAGTTTCAGAGCCTAGATGTTCGAAGAGGACAATCAGAATATAGCACTAAAAAATATTTTAAATCAATATTTTAAAGCATATTTTATATAAAACAGGTATTATAATTTTTCACATAAGCTAACTGTTCTTAAGGAAATGACATAAAAACAGAGCTAAAAGCTAGAAACAGAAAAATAACAGCAGGAAATGTGGATAAAGTGCTACCAAGCACGAGTTATTCAGACAGTTCCAACACAGAGATCTAGTCCATCTGCAGAAACCCTAGTGGGACTGGGGGTGATGGACATACAACCAGACTACACGTCTAGAAGGGCACTATGGAGCCTGAATTCTGTCCTCATGTGATCTGTGACACTAAAAATTACTGGAATGGCAGGAAGGTCAATATCCTCCTTGATAAAATGAAGAAAATCAACGGAATCATTGAGTTCCTTCCGTTTCTGAGCTGTCCAGGAAGTCTTTAGGGAAAACATTTCCCCAAAGAATCACTGATCAAGATGAAAATGCTTGGACCTTCAGGCTAGCCTCCCCTCCTAAGCTTCCTTCCCCAAACAGTTTCCAGGTGAATGGGAAGAAGGAGCGTTTAACATCCTCACGATGGTGGGCAAGATCTGGGTTCTGGGAAAGGATGTCCTCTACCTCTTGTGGTCTCCAGGGCTGCATCCCTTGTCCCCTGGGTGTCCCCTGGCCTCCAGGGCTGAAATCTGAAGATGGTGTGGCTAGCAATCTGATCTGCCTTGGTTTGCTCCAAATGGTCACTTCCTGGCTGACTCAGGCTTGTGTTCGCTTCTGCAGGCTAACTGAACAATTGCCATGCCCTTCCTTCAGCCTCTGCCTCCGAGGTCACCTCACCTTACCATCGTGTGTACCACTGTAGATCTCTCCCTTCTCAACTCTGCATCGCCATCAGATAAAGAATTATGGTAGCATGGCAAAACTCAAACCCAGGGCCCCCTGTCTGCCTGACCACACTGCTTTGCCCAGCTTACTTGTGATGTGCCCAAGGCCCAGATTGCTAAGTTAATTCACCTGAAAGCATAGGCCTCCAGTGGCGGGGGGGTGGGGGTGGGAGGGAATCAAGAGACATCCCACTTTCTTTAGCCTTTCTCTCCTTCTCCATCTTTCTTTCATTTCATTTCCCAGGACAGACTATGGCCTGGCTTTTCTTTCTCTTCTTTTATACCCAGCCCCTTCCCCCCTACCCATTCCAGCTAAATATGCAGGGCTCTCTTCTCTGCAGAAGAAGGAAAGGGCTACCCACTCCAGTATTCTTGCCTGGAGAATCCCCATGGACAGAGGAACCTGGCGGGCTATAGTCCATGGGGTCGCAAAGAGTCAGACATGACTGAAGCAACTGGGCCCTCTTCTCTGCCCTATTAAAAATCTCTCTGAACTGAAGCCTCTATGCTCAGTTATTAATCTGATGGGAATGTAGGAAGCCTTTCTCAAGAAACTGCTTGCAAGAGAGTAGTTTATATCATTCTGTTTTTCAATCATATTAGTAATGAATATTACCTTGGTCTTTCTCTTGGCATTTCTCCTATAGAAATTATATTTAAATGAATACTGAGAGCAGAAGCAGCAAAGGTTTTTGACTGAAGAAAGCAAAAAATTAAATATTTTAAAACGTTATCTCCATAATAAAGGTATTTAACAAAAAGAGTCAGCCTAAATATTACTACATAACTAGATAAAACAGAGAGATGCCAGGAAAGGATGAACTGAGACTTGGAGGATGTTAATAAAGGGAATTAAGAGAAATCAGTGCAGAATATAGAGAAAATGTGAGAGATCAAAACTAAAATGTCTGAGATTCTTCTGCAAGTCAAGTGATAAAGACTCTGCACCTCCAGCACAGGGGGTTATGGGTTTGATCTCTGGTCAGGGAGCTCAGATTCCACATGCCCTGTGGCATGGACAAAAAATAACTAAAAAAAATACCGTCTTCTAAAAAAGAAGAAGAAGAAAGAAAATGTCCTGTGTACTTGGTGTACTTTTCTCTACATACTCATGTTGCTTCACAGAGAAGTAATTATGCTACGCACAATCTTCCTGCTACGGGTATGACACTTTCTGGAGACCAGGATAAATAATTAAGACACCCATGTCCATAGTCTATTTCTCTGCTGTCTTGTTCCAGAAAGGATTCCAAGCAGCTGACAGGGATAACTCTCAGCCTACAGGAAAAATGAATGGTATAGGATTAAGGCGCTTCCAAAAAAAGAAAAGAATGTTTCTTCTTTTTAGAAGCATTTAAAGGTGTAAACTCTCTAGTTCACACAGAAAAAGCAGAAAGAAATGTTGGAGATGATATAGCTGTGTAAAGAAGACAGACCAAAATATGAGAGAAAAATGAAGATTCAATCAAGGAAAGCATGGTAAAGAGCGTGTGGGAAGTGAGCTGGGCAACCTGACACGCCACTTAAGAAGATGACCCTGGAGCCTTTAGAGGGAGCAAGACGGATGCCAAGAAGCCGGCAGCCATGCTGGTCCAGGTGTGGGGAAAGGAGAGTCTACAGTAAGGCAGCAGCAGTGGAAAACGTGTCAGAGGGGTTAGAAAAATAAAAGCAGCAAGACTTGGTCAACAACTGGGTTAAGGATGAAAGGAAATGGTGGGGTCCGTGACAACTATGCGGCTCCACGCCAAGCCAATTGCAGGAATAATAAAAGCAATATGAGAAATGGCCCACTTCCAGTCTTGCTCTTAAAAAAGAGTAATGGTAATTTATTTTCCACATAAAAGTTTCCTGTGATAACAATATCTATAGACGTAAAAGTAAAAATGAAAATTTTTAAAAATTTGTTCTGAATCAGTATACTTAATAGCTGTAAGAAACACTCTGATTTACAACATAATATGTCATTTGTTATCTTTGAAGCATAAGAGAAATCAAAAATATAAAACACCGACTTAACCCAAAGTGTTTGAATTTATAAGTGTCATCTCACACTGAGTTTATACACCTTGTGGATTGCTTTATTTTTGCAGAGCAACCTATGATTACCAGTTGTGTTTTTTTTTTTAAGTTTATTCTTTGGTAGAAATAATGTAAAGCTATATGTAGTCTGTTAAGCAACATGGTACCAGATTAGGATGGTACCTAATGGTACTTTCTGTCTCTATGAATTTGCCTATTTCAGATATTTCTTACCAACTGGATCATAGACTGTGTAGCCAACCAAACTGCCCCAAGAACTCTTACCCTGAGCAGCAGTAAAAATTTACTTTAGCTCAAATTTAGTAATTAGCATCGCAGACAGTTCTGGTTTAAGACAATTTAATTTTGGTAAAGACTCATTAAGCGCAAAGCACCTTGGCTAACCGATTTTTTCTCCCCTTCTCTCTTCCTTCCCAAATTGCTCTGGGTCCAAGGGAAACCTGAGCATCCTCCTAGGAATGGTGGGGGCAGACGTCGTCCTCCGCTGGCCTCTGCAGGGCGGTGACCTGATGAGGCTGGACTCTGGATCTGTGCCCCTTGGGACAACTGGTCCACGCTGGACTGGGCAGACGATGGCTTCCCTCGTCGCTGACATCTGAGCCCAACACTGCCTCCTGCCACCCAGATCACTGTCCATGGCAGTCACCAATGCCAACTCCTGGCTTCTGTATCCACACAGAGGGTGGGCCGTTTTCCCCCCTCTTCACACCCTGTGCCTGTCATGGNAATAATACCGCAGAGGATCTGTGGGAGCACCCCTGGCCACTGAAGCTTTCAGGAAGTTGAAAACGTTTCTGGAGTTAAATCAGTTCACTCTCGCCAGCCTGAGAACAGCCAGTTTGGAAAACAGGACTTGTAGGCATGGAAACAGCAGGCATCTTGGTAACAAAACTCATTACAGGGTTTAATGGAGAAAAAACTGTGGAGAATCCTCAAGAGGGAAGTATAGTTTGGTGCAATACTGCAAGGCCAGAGAGTATGAAATCTAAACTGAGAGTAACTAAAATATGCTAAGCTTCAGTAATTGAGGGAAAGAATTAAACTTTTGTGAGCCATGATCCTTCAAGTGCTGCCTGTCGGCAAGTATCTGGGATGCCAATCATCAAAGCAATGAAAGACACCCAGAAGAAATTATTTAATCCTATATTCCCACTATGTCCTTGAATACCTATGACAGTTAAGCGATAGTTAAGAACTAACTCTCATGAATGACGTTTCAAAACTGGAAAAAGCAAAAATATTGTGAACAGAGTTTTTATATTGAATGCCAACTTTCATGCTCATTTTGATCCCCACAATAGCCCGTTGATAAGGCTATTATCTAGGCTTCCCCGGCGGCTCAACAGTAAAGAATTCGCCTGCAATGCAGGAAATGCAGGTTAGAACCCAGAGTCAGAAAGATCCACTGGAGGAGGGCATGGCAACCCACTCCAGTATTCTTGCTGGACAATCCCAAGGACAGAGGAGCCTAGTGGGCTACAGTTCATGGGGTTGCAAACAGTTGGACATGACTGCAGCGACTAAGCAGGCATGCACGCACACAAGGATATTATCTCCACTGCATTACACATGAGGAAACTGAGGCCCAGAGGAGTTGAGGTCTGTAACCATCAGAGCCAGGCTTTCAGCCTAAGCCAGGACTGCTCCTCCCCTTCATCCAGCCTCCATCCTGAACATACTGTGATTCAGGTAAGGCTGTAGTGACACGTGTGGGTACAACAAGCCACTGCTATGGTGCTGGTCCTCCCTCCATCAGAGCATGCCACTGCACAAGCAAGCAGAGGGCATATAGTGAGCATTTTTACTGTAAAAATAGGAAACTTGGTTGTATACTGTTTGTATTTTTTTAAAGCTCTTTTCCTTGGTCACAAATTTTGTCTTTGTGTTTTTCTCTTCCTCTTTTCTTCTTTCTTTCTCCACTTTTACACACTTAACTTACACTGGAGCCCCAAGAGTAAAAGGAAGCTCATAAACTCAGGACTTCCCAGGGTACTCGCTGTGGCCAGTAATGACCACCCCACCCACATCCTCCTCCTCACCCAGCCTGACTCCAGCTGCTTTGTTTGCTGATAACTAAATAGTAAAGGCAGCAAACGGNTAACTTACACTGGAGCCCCAAGAGTAAAAGGAAGCTCATAAACTCAGGACTTCCCAGGGTACTCGCTGTGGCCAGTAATGACCACCCCACCCACATCCTCCTCCTCACCCAGCCTGACTCCAGCTGCTTTGTTTGCTGATAACTAAATAGTAAAGGCAGCAAACGGACAGCCTCAGGGGAAACTGGGGAAGCAGTCACAGCTATTGCCAATTTCTCATGACCTCTGGTCTTCTAGGAGGCCCTGCTAACATGGCCAGAGAGTGATGGTGGAAAATGGAAAACTGAGTGGAAAGTACACTCACCGTTAAGATAGGTTTGGTGCAATTTGGCTGCCTGGCTTCTGAAATCTAAAGATGGAGCTCTGGTCTAGGGACAGCAATGTGACAGTATATGATCAGAACTATTGTGAATATTCTAACCTAGTCCCTCAGTTTCACATACAATATTTAATCACTTGTTGTTCCTTCTCCATTTTTCCCCAATTGTAATTTATAGATTTTTTTTTTCTGCCAGGATACTAATAGCAGTGCTTTTCATTAACCTCAGTTACAATGGGTTTAACTGTCCACTAGTGACTAGAATATGAACTTCCTTCCGTTAGCAAAAAGAAATTGACTTAATACAACATAAGAGAACAAAAGAAGAGGGAGATCTATAAACTGCTTCAGTTGCCTGTGTGCTTAGTCATGTCTGACTCTTTGTAACCCCATGGACAGTAGTCCATGGCAAGAATACTGGAGTGGGTTGCCATTTCCTAATTCAAGGGATATTCCAGACCCAGAGATCAGACCCACATCTCCTGCATCTCCTGCACTGGCAGGCAGATATTTTATCCCTGCGCCACCTGGGAAGCACTTTAGTTACTAAAACATAATAATTCTTCAAGATTATTTTCAATAGATGTAATTACTTATATTTGCAACCATTCATTTACATGAATTTATACTTTATGAAAATGTGGTATAAACTGACAATACCAAACACTAGCAAAGATATAGATTAACTGGTCCCATACACTGCTAGTAGGAATGCAAAATAGAACAACCACATAGAAAAACTATTTATCAGTCTCTTTAGTTAAATATACACCTTCCATAGGATCCAGTCAGTCCACTCCTAGGAATTCACAAATGAAAACATAAGTCCACATAGAGTTAAATATATGCATTCAAAGCAGTATTATTCATAATAATCCCAAACTAAGGGGAAAAAAACCAATTTTTCATCAATAGGTAAAGATAAACAAACTGTGGAATATCCACAGTATAGAATACTACTAAGGAAAAAAAGAACAGAGGAGGAGGAAGACTGGACAACTGATACAAAATATAGGTGAATCTTAAAATCACTGTGCTAAATGGAAGAAGCCAAACACAAAAGAGTCCATACTGCATAAGACCATTTATATAAAATTCTAGAAAACATGAACAAAGTCATTGAGACAAAAAGCAGATGAGTGGTTGCCCAAGGCCAGGGAAAGATGCTGTCAAACATCTTACATAGTAGGAAAGCCCCCTCAAAATAAAAACTATTGGGCCCAAATATCAGTAGTGCTGAGGTTGAGAAACCTGAGCTAGTCTGACCAACCAAAAAGTGAGAAGACTCAAATTACTAAACTCAGGAACGAAAGATGAGACATCACTACCAATCCTACAGAAAGTAAAAGGATTATAAAGACATGCTATGAATACTTCTATGCTAACAAATTAGGCATTTTAGATGAAATAAGAAGATTCAAAAAAAAAAAGGTACACAGTAACAAAATTGACTGAGTGAAAAGGATAAAATATGAACAGATCCATAACAAGTAAAGAATTTAAATTAGTAACTGAAAATCTTTCTTCAAATAAAAGGCTAGGTCCAGATGTCTTCACAGGTGTATGCTATAAAATATCTGAAGGACAAACACCACCACTCCTTCAAAACTCTTCCACAAAACACAAGAGAGAACACTTCCCGACTAGTCACTCAAGGCTAGTATTCCCCTAATACTNAAAAAAAAAAAGGTACACAGTAACAAAATTGACTGAGTGAAAAGGATAAAATATGAACAGATCCATAACAAGTAAAGAATTTAAATTAGTAACTGAAAATCTTTCTTCAAATAAAAGGCTAGGTCCAGATGTCTTCACAGGTGTATGCTATAAAATATCTGAAGGACAAACACCACCACTCCTTCAAAACTCTTCCACAAAACACAAGAGAGAACACTTCCCGACTAGTCACTCAAGGCTAGTATTCCCCTAATACTAAAACCAGACAAAGCCATCACAAGAAAAGAAAACTACAGGCCAATAGTCTTCATGAGTCTAAACGCAAAAATTCTCAACAAAATGTCAGCAAGCTGAATTCAACAACATATCAAAAGGATTATACACCATAACTGAGTATGAGTACAAAGTTGACTTAACATCTAAAAGTCAATGTAAAATAATTTTAATATAATATGAATAAAGGACAAAAACCATGTGATCATGTCAGCATATAGAAAAAAGCATTTGTCAGTATCTAACACTCAGTCATGATAAAAAGTCTCAAAACTAGAGATGGAAAGAATTTTGTCAACTTGATAAAAGGATTCTCTGAAAAATCTCCAGCTACCATCACACTTATTGGTGAAAGACAATGCTGTTTCCTCTAAAACTGAGAAAAAGATGACAAATTATATGACTGCATTTGTGTAATGTCCAGGAAAAGTTAATCTATAGAGACAGAAGAGAAGAGAGAGAGAGATACTTATAGGGTAATACGATTTTATCCTTGATAAATGGACTTTTCCCTTCTCAAGCTAGCTGGTAACTCCTGACTAAGCTCCTCCTTGGCCCCAGGATGTCTATATTTTTTCAGAAGCTCATCTCTGATCCCAAGGAGCAGGCACTGGCAAATACTCTATGCATGCAGAGGGGGTGTGTGGTCCCCTCAGAACCAGAAGGGGTTTGCCTCAGAAATATGGGAAAGGAACATTGAAGAAAATGCTGTTAAGGTCTCCAACCCTGAATTTTATCATTCAGAGGAACAGGTCCATGTCTAAGGAGACAAAGAGCACATGTTCCAGGAAGAAATGTCACTTCAACACAAAGGCATTGCTCTGGGATCAAGAGAGTGAGAGAACCCAGCTACGATGGCAGTGCTTTGGAGATAAATCCCTCTGTCTTCACACCACTTGATAAACAAGTCACACCAAGGCTCTCAGCAACTACAGGAGTTTTCAGCACATCACAGAGAAATAAATGGAACACAGTCAGAGGGGACTGTTGAGAGCAGAAACACTGTTACCTGCAAGTAAGCAGCACCATACCCGGAATGTTGTGAGCGCTTGCTCATCAGCATATGCATGCAGCTCAAATCCCTTCGCTGTCCTCACATTACACAGAGCATGGCAAGATCTTGAGTCCTGGACACCACTGGTGGAAGAGACAGATGTCACCATCCACCAAAATATCTATCTGCATTTCAGCTGGTAAAGTTACAGAGTGCTGCCTTTCCCCGTGTTATCATTTTGCAACCATGACCAACTAAGAGGCAGAGGACCAAGAAGACAATTGATTAGTGGCCTGATTCTTTCTGCTTAAAAGCCAAAGAATTTCAAAATCTGCCTGCTGAACTAGCATAATCTTACGTGTGTCCCAAGAACAGCAAAAGACCGTGGTAGAGACATTTATCACCATGATGGGAGAAGAGTGTCTGGAGGATGGATCCCAGACACAACAGCAGGGCCTAGGTAGAAAAACTGCTGATCCCCAGCCAGGAGTGTAGCTGATGCTCCAGCCACACTGACACAAAGTGTGTGCTAAAAGGCAGATGGTACTCATGGTAATGGAAAGAGATGTGTCATTAGAGCTATAAGGCTTTGGTGTTTTGTTGTCAAGGAGGTTTGTTGTGGGATATTCTTGGCTGCATATAGGCTTAAGGAACCACAAGGAGTAAAAAGTCCAGTCAGTCCCCGTGGGAGGCACAGATGCTGGTGACCACAGAGACCAGAAGGTGCCAGGACCAGAAGTGCTAGCATCCAGCCCAAAGGCTCCATCATCCCAGAAGCCCCATGGGTCTCCCTGTCATGTAAACGCCATCACTTAAGTACCAGTGCATCCCGGAGCAAAACAGAAGCAGGTGTTTTCTCAACACCTGTATATGGACTGCCTTCATGATGAAAGGAAGAGACCAAGAAAGAGCAAATTGGCCAGATTGGTCCTACTGTGTTGAGGGTTAGTGTCTTAAGAAAAGAGACCCAGGCCCACTGCAAAAATAATAACATTAGAAACCTTGGAGCATGTCTGCCCCACATTCTCCCAGCGACAGAGGCCTGGGGGCATCGCTCTCCATTGACTCCAGCAGCATACTAATGCCAGTGGGAGGGAAGGGCCCCAGGGCACCCAAGCCAGGGGAGTGAGACCCAGTCCTCTCTGTGCTGGGCATCTGAACTGACTTCCCATGGAGTCTCATCTATGTGGAAATTCACATATATCTATTCATTTTCAACACTGCTCTCCTGAAGTTTATAAGTTAATGACTTTATTCTTGACTTAGTCATAAGTACAGTCTGTGCTTATCTGGCCAAGTAACCCCCTCAAGAGAAAAAAAAAAGGAATGTATGTACTTTCCAGTTTGGAAAGGAATATGTACTTGGTGTACATTAGTCTTATTTATCATGTTTGCTGGCTTTCAAGCTTTTGCTAAGGAACTATAAAATGGGTTTAAATAAAGCAAAAAGGAAATTGAATTCCATCAATCAATACTCTGAAACACAACCAAAATTAGATGTCATAAGGTTATACCATTTCATCACTAATAATTAATATTGTCTGTGCAGGCCACTTTTGAGAAAATATTTATGTTTTGTTTCATTTCCTAAAAAGAAATTCATCTTCTGGCCTCCCCACAAATTGAAAAGTTATATTGTAAGCTAGAAAAAAGAAAAAGCTATTTTAGCCCCATTGGTTAATTTTAAAGTGAAATCTGTTACAGAAAAATATTCTTCCATCTGAATAGTCAGAAAATAAATTGATTTTGAAGCTTTCTATTTTTCTTCATGGAAAAAGTCTGACTTAGAGGAACTATAGGTCATAGAATCACTATTTTGCTGAAATCAAAATTCATATTAAACTAATAGTTAAATCAGGAATAATTAAAATGTTTGATATGCACTTTTTTCTTTTTGACTAAAAATGATCATTTCTCAGAAGATATAGTTTTTCTTATGCTTCCTTCCTATATGTTAAATAGGGTCTTTGATTCACTGAAGGAATTACAATATTTAGTGATGAGAGACAGGAATTGTGTGGGAACCCAGGAAGGTAGAGCACAGCTAGGGGCACCTCGGGACTAGACTGAGTGTGACAGGCAGAATCCTAAGGTGGCCCCAAAGACTCCCACTCCCCGGAGTACACACCCTGTGTAATCCCCTCCTCTTGAACGTGGAACAGTGAGTTTGGTAAGACAGTCACCCATGATTACACTGTTACANGCACTTTTTTCTTTTTGACTAAAAATGATCATTTCTCAGAAGATATAGTTTTTCTTATGCTTCCTTCCTTTATGTTAAATAGGGTCTTTGATTCACTGAAGGAATTACAATATTTAGTGATGAGAGACAGGAATTGTGTTGGAACCCAGGAAGGTAGAGCACAACTAGGGGCACCTTGGGACTAGACTGAGTGTGACAGGCAGAATCCTAAGGTGGTCCCAAAGACTCCCACTTCCCGGAGTATACACCCTGTGTAATCCCCTTCTCTTGAACGTGGAGCAGTGAGTTTGGTAAGACAGTCACCCATGATTACACTGTTACATAAGACACTGAGTAGAAGGCTGGAGTGAAATCCCCATGCTGGGCTTGAAGAAGCATCATGTCAAGTGAAGAGATGGCCATGCAGCAGGGAATGACAGGCAACCTCTGGGAGCTGAAAGCCTCAGTTCTACAGCCACAGGAACTGAATTCTGCCAACAACCCATTAGCCTGGAAGATCCTGAGCCTCATCTGACCACAGCCCTGCTGACACCTTGACTTCAGCCTGTGAGAGCCTGAGCAGAGGACCCAGCTAAGTTGTGCCTAGACTTTTGATCCACAAAAATCGTGGTAAAATAGATTTGTCTTAAGCAGCTGAGTCTGTGCTCATTTGATATTCAANCATCAATCAATACTCTGAAACACAACCAAAATTAGATGTCATAAGGTTATACCATTTCATCACTAATAATTAATATTGTCTGTGCAGGCCACTTTTGAGAAAATATTTATGTTTTGTTTCATTTCCTAAAAAGAAATTCATCTTCTGGCCTCCCCACAAATTGAAAAGTTATATTGTAAGCTAGAAAAAAGAAAAAGCTATTTTAGCCCCATTGGTTAATTTTAAAGTGAAATCTGTTACAGAAAAATATTCTTCCATCTGAATAGTCAGAAAATAAATTGATTTTGAAGCTTTCTATTTTTCTTCATGGAAAAAGTCTGACTTAGAGGAACTATAGGTCATAGAATCACTATTTTGCTGAAATCAAAATTCATATTAAACTAATAGTTAAATCAGGAATAATTAAAATGTTTGATATGCACTTTTTTCTTTTTGACTAAAAATGATCATTTCTCAGAAGATATAGTTTTTCTTATGCTTCCTTCCTATATGTTAAATAGGGTCTTTGATTCACTGAAGGAATTACAATATTTAGTGATGAGAGACAGGAATTGTGTGGGAACCCAGGAAGGTAGAGCACAGCTAGGGGCACCTCGGGACTAGACTGAGTGTGACAGGCAGAATCCTAAGGTGGCCCCAAAGACTCCCACTCCCCGGAGTACACACCCTGTGTAATCCCCTCCTCTTGAACGTGGAACAGTGAGTTTGGTAAGACAGTCACCCATGATTACACTGTTACATAAGACACTGAGTGGAAGGCTGGAGTGAAATCCCCATGCTGGGCTTGAAGAAGCATCCTGTCAAGTGCGGAGATGGCCATGCAGCAGGGAATGACAGGCAACCTCTGGGAGCTGAGAGCCTCAGTCCTACAGCCACAGGAACTGAATTCTGCCAACAACCCATGAGCCTGGAAGACCCTGAGCCTCATCTGACCACAGCCCTACTGACACCTTGACTTTAGCCTGTGAGAGCCTGAGCAGAGGACCCAGCTAAGCTGTGCTTAGACTTTTGATCCACAAAAATCGTGGTAAAATAGATTAGTCTTAAGCAGCTGAGTCTGTGCTCATTTGATATTCAACAATAGAAGACTAATGTGTTAGTTACCTTCTTGCCCCTCCGGGATAGAAATGTGACAGTGCTATCAACCTGTGTGCGATAAGCAGCCCACATCCTTGATTCTCTGCATTTTGACTCCTCATACTCATGGTTTCTTCAGGACTCTCCTACTTCATTCCCACATATCTTTTCTTATGCTCCCACTCATAAGTGAATGTCTCTATTTCATAGAAGCTGGACAGACAAAACAATAAATGTCCTCAAAAGTGCCTTACCTTACTGAAGCACCTTCGTAATGTCAACTAATCCTCAAAACAGCCCTTTGGGGTGAATATCATTATTATTCTCATTTTTTTTTTTTAATAAATCAAGGAGTTAGGAGACTTGAGTGGAGATTCCAGACTCAAACCCAAGACATCCTGCCTGATGTCTTGGACACACAGATACTGAAAACTTCCCAGGAGAGTACTGACAACATACACTGCATTCCTTCCTCTTGAGACAAACCATGGACAAGCTACTGAGGAACCATCGCCCAGCTTCTCTAATTATGTTGCTTTTACATTCCTAGTAGTGCCTGAGTCAGAAAAACCTAGGTATAAATATTTGCTCTCTCTATGACCATGACGAAAGAGTTACCTCTGTGAGCTTCAACTTTTTCAGCTGCAAGAAGCAGCTATAGCAGAACTTACTCCAAAATATTTTCATAACACCAACACCAAGACAAGGGCAACTGCCATGTCTTACACCTCTGTAGCTTAACAACAATGAAGCAACCTCTAAGGAGGACTCAGATGAATAAACTACTTAGTTAATTCATATTCTAATCTGAATGGATGTCCCTGTGGGTGAGGGAGTTCTCATGAAAGAAAGAACTGACTCTTTTCTATTTGGGAAACAATTTCTCAAGAATTTAATAGCAGTCAGAAGTCCTTGAAAGAGCATACTAGGAGTGGGTTTGCTCAAGCACAGGGCAGTCCTACTTTTGGAACTCTATTGAGGGGGCCAGCTCATTACCATGAGAAAATTTCCAGAAGGTTCAACACCAAATTTAAACTATGTATAGAATCAAGGTTAAGATAAGAGCATGGGCTTCAGAGTTGCATCTGCTGCTGCTGCTGCTGCTAAGTCGCTTCAGTTGTGTCCGACTCTGTGATACCCCATAGACGGCAGCCCACCAGGCTCCCCCGTCCCTGGGATTCTCCAGGCAAGAACACTGGAGTGGGTTGCCATTTCCTTCTCCAATGCATGAAAGTGAAAAGTGAAAGTGAAGTTGCTCAGTCGTGTCTACCTGGATTCACATGTTGCTTCTGGGTGTCCCTGGGTGGCGCAGTGGTAAAGAATCTGCCTGCCAGTGCAGGGGACAAGGGTTCGATGCCCAATCCAGGAAGATCCCCCATGCTGCAGAACAACTAAGCCCACGTACCACAACTACGGAGCCAGCATTCTAGAGCGTGAGTCTCAACCATGGAGCCCAGGGGCTACAATGGCTAAAGCCCCAGGGCCCGAGAGCCCGTGCCCCACAACAAGAGAAGGCACCACAATGAGAAACCCCCACTCGCCACAACTAGAGAAAAGCTCACGCAACAACAAAGACCCAGCACAGCCAAAACTAAATAAATTATATTTTTAAAATATCTTGCCTCTGCCATTTGTTCCCTGGACTTGCCTCAATAAGTACTTAATATTTTTGTGCCCTGGATTCCTCATAAACAAAAGAAGGATATTAAGTGTTTTCTTCATGGTGTTACAGAGTATTAAATTAGTTAATATATATCTAAAGTGCTTAGAACTGGGCCTGGAAGTGGTAAACTCCTGTGTACAGCTGAGCACTGCGAATACAAGTGACAAAAAAGGAAGAAGAAAAAATTAACGTTTTTTGAGTGTTCATGAATAAATCACTCTGATAGTGTTTTACACATATTCTCTTAATAACTTTTTATTAGAGATCTTATTAAGTAGATACGATTTGCCCTGTTTTTTTAAATGAGGAACATGGATAAAGACAGATTAACCATATTTTGTAAGGTTACAGAGCTAATGTGTGGTAAGGCAGGGACTTGAAGTCAAAACTAGGCTTAATCCTGCTTTTGCTATAAACACAAGCTCTGTCCTTGAAGAATGAACAATCTACAGTAAAGGTTCACAAGTAAATGACTAAATATAATAAGATGTAAATGCCAAAGTAGAGCTGTATACTAAATAGAGATACTTAACTATAGGAATGAGGAGTTCCTTGGGGTGTCAGAAAAATGACATTTGAAACATGAATAATATTTCTCCAGGAGAACAAGGGCTTTCAGGTGGTAGATGGGGAGAGGAGTGAAATACTCACAGATTGAGAGGCACAAAATAATATCTGAAGTATTGGAGGGCCAGCAAGAAAACGACCAAGACTGTTGTCTCTGTGAATGGGGACTTGGGTGGCAGTTCTGCGGCCAGCCCACGCAGCGTGTTGCTACTCACAGTGATTCCAGGAATTCATCTCTGCCTTCAATGTCAGCACTTTCTAATTGTAAGCACCAAAGTGCTCTGTGTCACTGCCTCTTCCCAGCAGCCCAACCCCAGGCCAACCACACACCTAAACTGCACACATCTTTAAGGTGTTTCTTCTGTCCTCCTTGATTGCCAGCACCCACTGCAATTTATGTTAGAGTGTGTACTCCTCTCATTGTGTCTTGATTTCTATCATTCTGCAGCAGCTTCCAGAGCCTGCTTCATCAGTTCCACCTGCTTAAGAATATATATTATCCAAAGATTTTTCAGCCCTGCCTCTATTCCAGGCAAAACGAATCTTCTGTACTGTTACAGGCTATTTCCAATAGACTATTATGTTGCGGAGAAGACCACGGCACCCAACTCCAGTACTCTTGCCTGGAAAATCCCATGGATGGAGGAGCCTGGTAGGCTGCAGTCCATGGGGTCGCTAAGAGTCAGACACAACTGAGTGACTTGACTTTCACGTTTCACTTTCATGCATTGGAGAAGGAAATGGCAACCCACTGCAGTGTTCTTGCCTGGAGAATCCCAGGGAGGGCGGAGACAGGTGGGCTGCCGTCTCTGGGGTGGCAGAGTCAGACACGACTGAAGCGACTCAGCCGTATTATGTTGCAGTGACTGTCTATGTGCCTCTTTCCCCTATTGTCAAGCCATTAGGGCAAGGAATGGGTATGTTCATCTCCAATGTCTTGTTCAATGCCTCACCTATAAACATGTGATAAATAAATGAGCAAATGCATGAATGAATGATAACTCAGAGGCCCTGGCCAGACATTGTAGAACCTCCATCAGATGGATCCACCCATTCTATCCAACGCTTTCTTCCAATAACCTTCACAAGACAAATTTTAGGCTGCTCTTCTTCTTACTCAGTCTTTCTCCTCCCACTCCAACCATTTTCCAAGCTTCCCACTATCTCTTCCTTTACCTTCAATCACACAAGATGCGTTTTCCCACCTACATAGTTTTTGCTAATGTTTACCAGCCTGCAAAGCCAAATCCTATCTTCTCTGCCAACGAATAACAAACATACTCTTCACAATGTACCAAACACCCAGGTATCCTTCCCTGATTATTTCCCATCCTTGAGACTGTTGTTCAGAATTGTCTTTAACTTTTGAAACCGCTAACACTCATTTGACCCCTTTACTGATCTCAGGTTGTTTTGTACAACCATATTTGTCTTCTCAAAGCCAGAGAATGTCATCTTATGTTCCATTTTCTTCTGTCCTTATCCAATTCAAGACCCATAGGAGTTTTTAAACTAAATGAATAATTGAGAAACTGGCAGATTCAGAATGCCTGCTTAAAGGCTAATCTAACACAGTATTATCCAAAATATTTTCAGTAGGAATAATAAACTATTATTGCAATTAAGTATGATATATGGACAGGGAAATTTATGAAAAACCAAGCTAATTTTCCTCTGCTAAGAGAAGTGAAATATGACTGACCTTTGCCATGTGTAAGTATTTTCAGAGATGATGCAACATACCTAGATTCAAGGCCATGTAATTGTTCCATGAGCGGATTTTGCTGGCTGGAGAGCTCAACATTTGCTCACAGGCACACCGGCTCCTGAGACTGTAGATTCCATCCGCACTCCTGGGTCCAGCTCACATTGTACGTGGACGGCGGCCCTTGCTCTGATCCCTGAAGCTCTGGCTGACGGCCCACCATTTCCATCCAAATCTTCTCATCTGGAATGAGCAGATCCATCTTCTTTGCCAGAATAAGCCTTAGCCCTAAACCGAGTCAGGGCAGCTGTTGGCCAAACTTGGAGATGACGTTTGATTCTATCAATATGGCACTGAGCCACTGAGGAGAAAATGATAGAATGGAAAATAATGACGCCCAATTTCCAGAGGAACAGCCCTAATGTATTTTTAAAGGATCTATCTAGTTGGCTTTGGCGGGTAGGGCTTCAGTAAATCTCATCCTCATTTATATTCTTTTTACACGTTTGTAAAGAATGTAAACAGAATATTTAGTTTTACAAAAGTTTCTTTCAGTGTGAAGTTAAGTTGGAAGTTTCTTGAAATTAAGGAAATTTTAAACATTTCTGACATAAACAGAAGAAAGATGGAAAGAAAACAGGAAAGCAAGGAACGCTTTATAATTCTCCCTTCTCGATTATTCACCGGTTCCTTCTAGATGCCTAAAACTTCAAAATGTAAATTGATTATTTGGCCCAAACTGGTCAAATCTCACTCTCAGGTTGCTTTAATCTGAGATTAAAAAGAAGGCCATACTCAATGGCAGAAGACTACTATCTGACTCTGCCCCCATGACTGGGCAGTCCTCCCAACTTCCCTGTTCTCCCCAGGAGTCCCTCACTTGTACACTACGATGCCTTCTTTCATGGTCTGGTTCCTAGAACTGTTTATACCAAAAATGACAGCTTCTGCCAATGTAACATGATGAAGTCAAAACCACCAATGCCCAGAGAAGCTTCTCTCACTCCTGCCTATGCCCACTGAAGTCACCGATCCAAATAACTGTTCCATGAAAAGTGGGCAATACAGCTACACCAAGTCCACAATGTGCCTATTCCCTCCCAGAAGCAATGACATTACTGCTAATGTCTACTTGTGTTGTTGGGCCACCAATCCCCAGGAGTGAACCATGTCCAGCGTTGAGGGTACTGCTGGCTAACAAAGTTGCCCTCTGAAGCTACCAGTTTGTTCACACTAGAGTAACTCTCAGTTGTTGTTTAGTCACTAAGTCGTGTCTGATTCTTTTGTGACTCCATGGACTGTAGCCTGCCAGGCTCCTCTGTCTGTGGAATTTCCCAGCCAAGAATATTGGAGTGGGTTGCCATTTCCTTCTCCAGGGGATCTTCCTGACCCAGAGATCAAACCCATATCTCCTGCATTGGCAGGCATATTCTTTACCACTGAGCCAACAAGGAAGCCTGTAACTGGCAGTATGTGTCTTAAATCACATTGACATTTTCATGAAATCACTCTTTCTCATTCTTATAACTTCTTGCCTTAGGGCTTTGAAACCCATTGATACAGGTTTTGATATTGATTGGTGTGGCTGACCTGAAATGATAACTACTAAGTACAACACCCCCACCCTTTTAAATTCTCCAAGCCAGGCTTCAGCAATACATGAGCCATGAACTTCCAGATGTCCAAGCTGGTTTTAGAAAAGGCAGAGGAACCAGAGATCAAACTGCCAACATCTGCTGGATCATCAAAAAAGCAAGAGAGTTNGATGAGCGTCTGAATGCTTTCCTTGTCTGGATGAAAAGTTAAGGGCGCTGTTCGCAGGGCACCACCTGGGCTGGCCAAGTTGGAATCTATCATATCAGCCCAGACAGGGGAAAAGTTACTAATTTTTATTACTAGGTTTCCAGGCATTTTGAGTAAATACTTTCCAAAGCTGGAACTTGGCTTAGAAATCATCACCTATAACTCAAACTACAAAGAAAACGTGTCAGACAGCTTCCTTCATCTGATGGAGAGCCGTCTTTCAGACTAGTGACTCTGAAGATAATACCTCATTATCAAAATCAAGCTTTCCTTAAACTTACTATTTTCTATTGTCCAATTAAGAAAAAAGGAAGTGAAAAAATTCAGGATGTGCCCTGTCAGTAAATTTCTAGTTGGTCTAGTTGATTTGTTTCTAACATCCTCTTAACATAAAATTATTATTTCAATTATCACATATAAATATATATATTAAACCTAATTTTAAAACAAACTTTCAGCATATTTATATCTTTACTATGCTTTATTTTCTTCCTTACTGCTCATACGATATTTTATAAATGTGTACTTTATAATCTGACTCATATAGACTTTGAACAAAGAATTCTAAATTCTGTTCTGCTTATAGGTTTTAAGAACCAATGGCTTTTAAAAATATCTCAAAACATACAGATGCATGGAACATTTCAAGCTTTGTTTTACATTTTTTGAAAACATAAACACATCTGACATGTGTTTTCATATGGACATAAGAACTTAACATACTCCCAAAATGTTCCTAAGTAAATTAGGCAGAAAATGGTTCAATGATCTGGGCCAAGCAATGCCTTTTATGGATTTACCAAAGGAAACAATTTCCATTATCTCTACAGAGAAATATTTTTAAAGTTTCTGAAGTATAGTTTTCATTTGTTTATATTAAATGAAATAAGCTTTTGAATCCTAACAAATCATATTTATATTATAAATCCTAACAAATCATATTATAGTAAATCTTAGGGAAACAACTTTGTCACAAAAATCCTTTCAGTGATTTATAAAAGAAGTATCTTGCTATTACTGTGGAACATATCAATATGATTAATCTTATGCTTGAAATGTTGAGTTGTTGGCTTTATAATGTTTACTTCAAAGCAGAACTTAACATTTTGCACTTGACTGCAGGAACTATCAGTAAATATATTTGATATATTTGATATAATGACAACTATTATTTGGGAAGCCAATTCTGTTTGAATATTTAACTCATAATTAATTTGTGTCACTCACAGTGACACTTGGTTCAATAACAGCGCATATGAATACATATGATTATTTCATTTCCTCTTCAATTAATTTAACTCAAGGACAGCAGGTACCGCTACACTGCTTTGTTTTCACCCACTTAATTCATTTCATCCACTTAATTTACCTACAACCTCTTCTTACATCATACCTTGTACCACAATTGTTTGAATACATCTGTATCCCAGATTGCATGCTCCCCCGCTTAGGGCAACAACCAGCAAATTTAGGGGGCTACTCAGTGCCAAGCACAGTGTCTAGTACCTCTTCTTACATTACAGAATAAAAGTAGACACAATATGAGTGATTAAGTCATTCACTTTTGAGATAACTATAAATTTATCCTAATTGGTGTACCTTTTATTATTCTAACAGGTGTACACTTTATTATCCAAGTGTACCCAAAGCCATTCACATAGTAGATTCTTATTCAATAAATGAAAACATAGTCACTTGAACTTTTTTGCTTTAATGAACACCTAATTGAGAGTACTTCCACTGAAATTATTAGAATACTAAAAATCATTTGGGAAAAAGACTAAAAGATATGAACATACTTATCAGTATTACAATTAGGTGGTAGAGTAATTGTATTAATTTCATAATGTTTATACTGTGTTAAAAGGTAGTGGATGAGGTTGTGTGTGCATTAGTATACTTTTGCTTGCCATGCACTCTTCTGAGCCTTTCATACCCACTAACTCACTTGAATCTCACAATAATCCTATCAGAGTAGTAGTAGTAATATCCCTTTCTGCAGATGAAGGGAGTAAGGCTTCAAGAGATTTATAATCTGCCGATGACCACAGTGGTAGGAGGGACTTTGATGCAGATCGACTTGCTTCCAAAGCCTGCATCCTCCAAACACATGAAAGATTCTGCGTATTGTACAGATATTTCCAAGAGGTATTTTGTGCCATCCAACTGATCACCAGGTCCTGTTGATGCTGCCTCTTTCAGATCTACCCTTTTCCTCTTTTTCTTCCACTGTCCCCAGTCAAGATTTCATAAGTTGAAACCTAGTTGTCTCCCTTCTCAATTCACCATGCATATTCTCACCAGCCGTCTCTGAGATGGTTGCTGGTTGATCCTAGCTTCCCCATTTTTAAAAGTCCTTCAGTGATGTCCCCAGTTTATAGAGAATAAAATGTGTGGTTTTTAGCATGACTTTCATGGCTTTCACCTTCTCTCTCAAGTGTCCAGCTCCATTTCCTCCCTCTGTTCTCTCTCCTTCTTCCTCTCACTCTATAAATATGAGGTGGGGCCCATACTCTGGACCGCTTATGATTTCTCTAGCATAGCTTTCTCTAATGTAGCTTTGCTCTTGCTATCATTTTTCTCCAGAATTCTCTTCCCCACCCATTCCACTGTCCTTTATGCCTCTGGAAGCCCATTTCAATACCACTCCTCCAGCCTGATTCTGGTAGCTATCATTTCATCCACTTAATTACTGTAGCTCTTGACCTACATCTCCTTACATTACTCCTTGTACCACAGTCGTTTGAATACATCTGTATCCCACAGATTGCATGCCCCCCTCTTGGCAACAACCAGCAAATTTGGGAGGGGGGCGCTATTCAGTGGCAAGCACAGTGTCTAGTACCTCATATATGTTACAGAATAAAAATAGACACAATATGAGTTATTAAATTGGTCACTTTTGACATAACTTTATTTTCCTAATAGGTGCAAGTTATGTTCTTAGAAATATCCCACAATAAATAAAATGGAAAACTTTTATTGTTCATTGACTTGTTTTATGTAAGTTCTTAAGCATGCAAAGAATTAAAACACCAGTGCCTGTACTGGACACCAGAATAAGTCCCATGAATGAGATATGGTCCTCAAGGCAATTCAATTTTTATCCTATAAGCAATGCCCTCCCTTCCCTCCCTCACACTCTACAAAAGCAGATGATAGCAATGCTACTTAGACAATGGTCCTCTGCTTTACAAAATAACTCTTTCCATCAGTTGAAATTACAATTCACAAAATTAGGACAAAGGGTCCCCAACCCAATAATTGTTTACCATCCAATTAATCAGCCAGGTAAAACTCTGTATCATAAAAAAAACATTAGAAGTAAGATAAATTGGTGCTTCCCTGATGGCTCAGATGATAAATCAAATAGCAAACAATTTCAAAAAATTTTTTGAGCAAATTGGTTGTGATCCGATTTGTAGGAAAGTAGTTTCTAGCCCAAGGTGCTCTTTACTTGGTGCAATGTGAATTTAAGTTGCGGATGTTTAGAGTTGGGGAGGCCATTGTTACTGCAAACATTGTATACAGCTGGCCTAGGTATTTCACAGAAGGTTCACATCTCTAAGTCAGCAGCTTTTCTTCTGGCAAAAGTTTCTAAGGAATCTCTCTCTGTCTTAAATGTTTGGACCACCCTGAAGGTAGATCTATTATCATAGCCAAGTTACAGACAGTTTGTTTTCACAAATGGTCCAGTTTGGAATAAAGCACAGACTTCTTATGTGTACATGATGTAAAATGACTGTATACATCTCCTGCCAGTATGTCCCTTCCCACTCACTTCCTCTTCCCTCCTTTGTATACCGAGCACACCCAGGATCGAGATCACTGTGACTGAGAATGCTGTATACGGATCCGGGCACCAACACAGAAAATGTTAGGCTTTAACACGAAAAAGTACTTTAATATAAACTATCTTGGAAATTTGAACTTTTAGAAAGAAATGTTTACAGTTGAATGCAGTCTTTTCCCACGTAGCCCTCGGTATCCTTGAGGAATTGTTTCCAAGATTCCATCCCTCTCTCTCCCCAATCCCCGTTACCCCTCAAGGATACCAAAACCTCAGGATGAACAAGCTTTTTATATAAAATAGTATTTGCACATAACCTAGGTACATCCTCCTGTATACTTGAAATCATCTCTAGGTTACTTATAATATCTAACGTGATGTAAATACTATATAAGTAGTTGCCCAGCATGTGGCAATTTCAAGTTTTGCTTTTTGGAACTTTTTGGAATTCTTTTTCAAATATTTTCAATCCTTGGTTGGTTGAATCCTGGATGGAGAACCCACGGATTTGGAGAAGTGACTGTATTTAATTTTGTTCTAACAGAGGTGTGTCTGCATCCAAGCACTAGTTCATCTGTTCCTGACATTCATACACCCCACAAGGATCTATCAGGTGCAGAATGTATTGTTTGTGTAAAGCGCTGTGGGGGATACAGTTATAACTTAATGAGTTTCTACCCCTCTGAGAAGTTCATGTATCAGAAGAGATATGTACACACACTACCATGATACAGCTTGTCCAGGATTCCGTGAAAGAAGTGTGACCAAAGAGACAGGAGGAGTGAGAGAAGAGAGAGTACCTGCAGAGTGGCATTGTGGGATAGTGGAGGAGCTTGAGCTACAGAGTTAGAGGAATTTCAAATTTTCATTGGATATGTGACCCTAAGCATGTTTCTTATGCTCCTGCTGCTACTTTCTGAATATTCATTTTCTCATCTTAAAAAAGACAAATACCAATAGTATAACATTGTTATAATATATAACATAATTATATATAATATATAATAGTATAACATGGTTCTCAAACATGGCTACACATTAAACTCGCTCAGATAATTTTTGAAAATATCCGTGATCAGTTGCTACTTGCAGAGATTCTGATTGAAATAGAAATGTAGATTGCAGCCAGGTGCTGTGGAGGGCTTTCAGACATTGGAGTTTATTTGTAGGCAGTGGNTATAATAGTATAACATGGTTCTCAAACATGGCTACACATTAAACTCGCTCAGATAATTTTTGAAAATATCCGTGATCAGTTGCTACTTGCAGAGATTCTGATTGAAATAGAAATGTAGATTGCAGCCAGGTGCTGTGGAGGGCTTTCAGACATTGGAGTTTATTTGTAGGCAGTGGAGCACAACTGAACAGTGGGATTTCTCACTATTTAGACCCACGCCCCACAGGACAGCCTTTCAGTATACCCTTGTCTTGCTCCATAACTGTTTCAATCATTTTTATTTTTAACACAAAAATCCCATCAGGGCCAAGGACTTCTTTCATTTCTCCCACAGTTAACAGGACCTTATAGATGGTTTACCTGTGATTTAAATAAGTTTTTGTTTTTGTTTTTCTAAACAGACTCAAGTAATATATTGATGTGAAAAATAGGAGTCATCTGAAGGACTTGTTAAAAGCACAAATTCCCTAGTTCCTTTGCTAGAGCTTCTGCTTCACGATTCTAGGCTTCTGGATTGGACTGGAATCTTTATGTTGAGCAAAGACCCCCTTCCCCTCCCCCTCACCCAGTGATTCTTCTCATCAGACAAGTTTGAAACCATGTGTTCAGTGACTGGTGGCAGTACTGTTTCCAATGATCTCTTGAATGCTTTTGACTTTTGAGACACTAATAAAACTGAATAATAATCCATTGAAAACCTCTTTGCCCCATTTTACCTCTCTCTTCTCCTAATTTGGGGAAATGTTAAACCATAAGCAGTAATATAAATGAAATGCAAAATAATAATATAAAGTAACGCTGGGAAATAATAGATTCTTGTGATTAAACAGATCGTTTAACTTCCTAAAACCAGGCCAATTTAGTGGTCACTTGCTGATCACTAGCCTCGCTGAACTTGAGACCCAGGAAGAAGGGAAAATCCTGTTTTTTCCTTCTCTCTTGTCCATCTCTCGACACACTTTTTTTCTTTCTTATCAACTCTCACCTTGGAGATCCCAGGAAATCAATGTCCAGGTTGAGTGCAAAGTCAGACTCTGGTTCCAGCATTACCATCAGCCACCTTTCCTTTATGACTTAATAAAACCACTGGCGACAGAGCTCCCACCTTAGTGAGAAGCCATAGGTTCCTTAGTCACTTTACCTCCTCTGGTGGAAAAAAAGCCGCCTCCTTTGTCCAGCCTGTCTTAGAGTTGTAATGATAGAGTTATTAGAAAGAGTTCTGTAAATGTAATATTTGAGGTAAGTATAAGATAGTTATTAACTTCCATATTAACATTGCTAATTACATTTACTAATGCGTGCGAACTAAGTCACTTCGGTCATATCCAACTCTGTGCGACCCCATGGACTGTAGCCCACCAGCCTCCTCTGTCCATGGGATTCTCCAGGCAGGAACACTGGAGTGGGTTGCCATGCCCTCCTCCAGGGATCATCCCTACCCAGGGATGGAACCCTCGTTTCCTGCAGCTCCTGCATTGCAGGCTGATTCTTTACCACTGAGCCACTGGGGAAGCCCACATTTAGTAATATTCAGTATCTAAGTTCAGCACACCAGATGTCTCTGTTTAGAATTTGTATAGAGCGATACACACCAAGTCTACCCTCAGATGTTTACACTCACTGGAACCAGAGCTAAGAAATAATGTTAGGCTTTTCTAAACCAATATTGAGTATTATATGTAAACCAAATTTATGTATATTAGAAAAGCTACTTGAGTCTTTAAAAGCAAACACATTGAGCCATGCTTTCTCATGTTTTAACTCAAAGAAAAGCATTCTGGTCTTAGAAGTTTAAAAATAGACTGTATTGATTTTGATGAACTATAGCTGGAGAAAATTAAAAGTTTGAGGTTATTTTTATCTCTACAAGCCACACTGGGATGGAAACTCTTATTCTTCTAACAGTTGTGAGTCTGGGAGAATTTCTAAATGGAAAAATGGCATGCCTCCCAAAAGTTGAGATGTAATAATCTCCAGTTGTCTTCATCCAGGGCCCCATTATGTGTCCCTACTGGAAAATAACCATGATTGCTACTGTGAGATGATCAAAGACATGAACTGAGTACAATAAACATTTTATAGATGAGACTGAAGATCTAGGACACATGAGAATTTTTTATTTTCTTCTTATGAATATAAATTTATATGAATTATTCATTTATACAGAGCTTCCCACATAGCTCAGTTGGTAAAGAATCCGCCTGCAATGCANCTCAAATATTTGTTGAATGAATATATAAATGAGCAAATGGACTTGCCCAGCTACTTAGTAATGGAGTCAGGACTGGAAATGAGGTCTTTCTGACTCAGTTAATTATTGTTAGTTTCTGCCCTTCTCAGTTAGTGGTGGAATCAGCCTGAGGCACAAACATCCTTGGAGCTTATGGTTCTTTATCACTTGTTTTAGTAGTTCGCACAAGGTAGGCAGTACGTGTAATTTTGGAAGTCAGTTACAAACGAGTTTCATTTGTTTTTATTTTAGGAATCTCTCTTACAGCTTCACAGGGAGAAAACAAGGGGAGAAAGCAATAGGTGCCTCTCAGAATTTGAAATAACCATTTTTACTTAAATACGAGCTTCTCCTTCCAGAGCTTTCTGTGAGTGATAGCATAGAGGGTTTGCCCAAGAGTGTTGAGCTTCTTCCTGGGCTGGTTTCCATGGTAATGGTTGCAGCTTTGATTGGGCTGGGACCACAGAGAGAGGAAGCAGCAGACAGGGTGATACTGCATCGTGAGGTATCCCAAATCCTTATGACCATAAATAGTACAGTCAGCAGCCAATGACAGTGGGCAGAAACTGGCTCATAATGTTCGAGGAATGGGTTCTGAAAAGCTGTTTTTGTCTGTGAAAGAGAGTTTGCCTATGTTCAGGGTCAAGACTTGACAATAGAATTACTTTTCTAACTAAGATTTGCCTAAATACATAGTAAGTTGAAGATTTTACCTGTGAGGGAATAAAGGTAGAATTTGAAATAACTTTGAATTTTAGAACTTTTAGAATTTGAAATGCTCTTGGGGTAAGGTTCCCAGAGGGATCTCAAAGCACTATGGGCAAAATTTGTAGGAATATGTCAGAAAGAATTTCATTGAGAACATATGTAAAGAGTGCTGTTTGAGTAATCTCTTGCTCCATAAGCTTTCCGAAACAACACAGTTTAGCATAACAACTTTATATTATCTGCCCTGGTTTGGGGGGTTGTTCTTGTTCTGCTCTCTTGTGTGGTTGCAGTTCAAATGGGAACTGCAGCTGTTTGCATCCTGGGGGTTCCTAATTCATGTTCTGGCTGATGCTGGTTCATAGCTGGGACCTCACCTTGAACTGTCAGCCAGCACATGTGCTGGTAGTCTCTCTACCTGGCCTGGTTTCATCACCCTGTGGTGACTAGGGTGCAGGAGTGGGTGTCCAGGAGAAAGGAACTGGAAGTCTCGTAAGCCTTCGGCCTGAAAACTGGCACAACGTTGCTTCTGCCATCTTCTGCATGGTCATGTTGTCCAAAAGCCCACATTAAAGGGGAGGAGACATAGACCCGACCTGCCAATGGAAAGAGAGTGAAAAAACGGTTAGGTTGTCTTTTAAGCCATCACAAGTGGCAGCTCTATCCTCTTGCTGTCCTTCTGAAGTTCGAAGACAAATTAAAACACTACTAAGTACTCTTCCCAGGTAGCACTAGTAGTAAAACACCTTCCTACTGGTATAGGATCATAAGAGACCAGAGTTTGATCCCTGGGTCAGGAAGATACCCTTCAGGAAGAAATGGCTACCTCCTCCAGTATTCTTGCCTGGAGAATCCCATGGACAGAGAAGCTTGGTGGGCTACAGTCCATGGGGTCACAAAGAGTCGGGTGCATCTAAAGTGACTTAGTACATAAGCACTCTTGAAATTTAAGGGGAGACATGATACTCAAAATCAAGTGGCTTGTAAACTTACCCATTTTAAGCCTATGTTTGTCAACTATGGACTTCCCTGATGACTAAGAAGGTAAAGAATCTGCCTGCAATGCNGGGTGCATCTAAAGTGACTTAGTACATAAGCACTCTTGAAATTTAAGGGGAGACATGATACTCAAAATCAAGTGGCTTGTAAACTTACCCATTTTAAGCCTATGTTTGTCAACTATGGACTTCCCTGATGACTAAGAAGGTAAAGAATCTGCCTGCAATGCAGGAGACCCAGGTTCAGTCCCTGTGTCAGGAAGATCCCCTAGAGAAGGGATTGGCTATGCAGTCCAGGATTCTTGCCTGGAGAATCCCATGGACAGAGGAGGCTGGCAAGCTACAGTCCATGGAGTCACAAAGAGTTGGATACGACTGAGCGACTAATATTTTCACTTTTTCAGTTATGCCTAAACTGTCTCTCTCCTGTAGTATTTTGCTTTTCTAAATCAACTCTGAATGGTCTAGTGGTTTTTTTCCTACTTTCTTCAATTTGAGTCTGAATTTGGCAATAAGGAGCTCATAATCTGAGCCACAGTCTTGTTTTTGCTGACTCTACAGAGCTTCTCCATCTTTGGCTGCAAAGAATATGATCAATATCTGATTTCGGTGTTGCCCATCTGGTGATGTCCACATTTAGAGTCTTCTCTTGTGTTGTTGGAAGAGGGTGTTTGCTATGACCAGTGCATTTTCTTGACAAAACTCTATTAGTCTTTGCCCTGCTTCCTTCCGTATTCTAAAGCCACATTTCCCTGTTACTCCAGGTGTTTCTTGACTTCCTACTTTTGCATTCCAGTCCCTTGTACTGAAAAGGACATCTTTTTTGGGTGTTAGTGCTAAGAGGTCTTGTAGGTCTTCATAGAATTGTTCAACTTCAGCTTCTTCAGTGTTACTGGTTGGGGCATAGACTTGGATTACCGTGATATTGAATGGTTTTCCTTGGAAACGAACAGAGATCATTCTGTCGTTTTTGAGATTGCATCCAAGTACTGCATTTTGGACTCTTTCGTTGACCATGATGGCTACTCCATTTCTTCTGAGGGATT
>SJYA01003270.1:233915-297394 GCA_006410615.1 Neotragus moschatus
GGTAAGTATAAGATAGTTATTAACTTCCATATTAACATTGCTAATTACATTTACTAATGCGTGCGAACTAAGTCACTTCGGTCATATCCAACTCTGTGCGACCCCATGGACTGTAGCCCACCAGCCTCCTCTGTCCATGGGATTCTCCAGGCAGGAACACTGGAGTGGGTTGCCATGCCCTCCTCCAGGGATCATCCCTACCCAGGGATGGAACCCTCGTTTCCTGCAGCTCCTGCATTGCAGGCTGATTCTTTACCACTGAGCCACTGGGGAAGCCCACATTTAGTAATATTCAGTATCTAAGTTCAGCACACCAGATGTCTCTGTTTAGAATTTGTATAGAGCGATACACACCAAGTCTACCCTCAGATGTTTACACTCACTGGAACCAGAGCTAAGAAATAATGTTAGGCTTTTCTAAACCAATATTGAGTATTATATGTAAACCAAATTTAAGTATATTAGAAAAGCTACTTGAGTCTTTAAAAGCAAACACATTGAGCCATGCTTTCTCATGTTTTAACTCAAAGAAAAGCATTCTGGTCTTAGAAGTTTAAAAATAGACTGTATTGATTTTGATGAACTATAGCTGGAGAAAATTAAAAGTCTGAGGTTATTTTTATCTCTACAAGCCACACTGGGATGGAAACTCTTATTCTTCTAACAGTTGTGAGTCTGGGAGAATTTCTAAATGGAAAAATGGCATGCCTCCCAAAAGTTGAGATGTAATAATCTCCAGTTGTCTTCATCCAGGGCCCCATTATGTGTCCCTACTGGAAAATAATCATGATTGCTACTGTGAGATGATCAGAGACATGAACTGAGTACAATAAACATTTTATAGATGAGACTGAAGATCTAGGACACATGAGAATTTTTTATTTTCTTCTTATGAATATAAATTTATATGAATTATTCATTTATACAGAGCTTCCCACATAGCTCAGTTGGTAAAGAATCCGCCTGCAATGCAAGAGACCCTGGTTTGATTCCTACGTCGGGAAAATCCGCTGGAGAAGGGAAAGGCTACCCACTCGGGTATTCTTGGTCTTCCCTTGTAGCTCAGCTGGTAAAGAATCCTCCTGCAATGTGGGAGAACTGGGTTTGATCCTTGGGTTGGGACGATCCCCTGGAGAAGGGCAAAGCTACCTACTCCAGTATTCTGGGCTGGAGAGTTCCATGGACTGTATAGTCCATGGGATCGCAAAGAGTTGGACTCTACTGAATGACTCACTTCACTTCACTTCAATTATGTGAATCTTGGATCTCTCTTAGAGCCATGAAGTTAATTCAATGACTAGTTATATCAATGACTAGATTAAGCAAGTGGAGAAAAAATGAAATAATGACTGACCCTCAGTTAAACATTAGGAACAATCTAATTTATTCCTGGAGCAGTTTGAGGTTTAAGTCAAATTCCACATATTATCCAGGCTTCCTGCATAGGTCAGTTGGTAAAGAATCCGCCTGCAATGCTGGAGACCTGAGTTTGATTCCTGGGTAGGGAAGATCCCCTGGAGAAGGAAATGGTAACCCACCCCAGTATTACTGCCTGGAGAATCCCATGGACAGAAGAGACTGGCAGGCTACAGTCCATAGGGCCGCAAAAGTCAGACATGTCTTAGCGCTACCTTTCTTTTCTTTCTTTCCACATATTATCCTGCTCTAACCAGTGGGAACTTGCAAAAGGAGCAGTGTCAGATGGACACTGGGTGTGTGAGGACTAGTTCTGTGTCACAAGCTCTGATTAAATGTCCATTTCATTCATCTTTCAAGTAGTTATTCGTCAGTTTGGAGCACTGAGTATACACTGGGAAGCATTAGGAATATACATAGTATTGTCCTTCAAGAAGTTGAGGTTGGGAAGACACAATACTCAAGTAAATAAACAGACATGCAAGTACAAGTTGTCTTCATAGAGGGAAAGAATGGGACGTCACAGTGGAGAACGACGGGGAGGGGCTGGAGACGCTATATCAGAAGTCTGGGGAGGTCTCTCCATGATGTTTAAATTTAAACCTAAGCCAAAAGGATGAGAAGGAGCAATAGGGTGACAAGCATGCGGAGTGTTTCAGGCAGAAGGAACAGTGCGTGAAAGCCCAGAAGAGGGTGCAAGCTTGGCCTATCTGAGGAGCTCAAAGGAAGTCTGACTGGCCGTAGGGCAGTGGACGAACAGGAGCAGAACGTTGTGAGATCACGCTAGAGAAGTAGGCAGGGTGACACCAAGTGAGGACTATTTGTTGTCAATTGGGTTTACCCAGAAAAGCTGGGAGTGGGTATAGCAATCAAAAGAATCATTACACTTGCTCCTTGGAAGAATAGCTATGACAATGTAATCAGTGGCACAGTTTAATTGAAAGCTGCCATCTTATTAGTTGTTTTCTACTTATTCCATCTCTTCTTCGTTTATGGAGAAGAGACTCTAAGTGGACACAAACTTCTCTTGTGTCTCTAGTTCCCACGGGTTCTAGACTCTCATTGTTTAACTCATACTTGGCCTTTAGCAATTTGTTCACAATGTTAGCTAAATTCTTCTCAATAGCTTGTACACTTGGCCCCATCTTCCTTCGTGCTCTGGTACACATGAGCCCGTGCTTACATCTCGTCTTTCCTTGGAGATGCCCATCTTTCCTTAGATTCCAAGCTAGTCAGTTGCCCTGCAACTTCAGTTCTCTGGAGTCCTGAAAACCGTGAAAAGTTATAATTTTGCCTATTATCTTGCTTCTTGTTAATACAAGAGTGATTCTCTTTCCAGCTTTCTATATCCCACCCAAGTGCATTATAGGGATGCTAAAGCTGTTTCAATTCAAATATAAAAGTGTCCCAAATATATTAGTAGTAAAGTTATATTCCCAAATAGAGAGTTGGGGGTGACCAAAGACTCTAAGAAAGCAAATTTTTATTTAAAGCAAAAATATGACTCAAACAGGGAGTCATGAAAGATGTTTCCAAAGAGAATTAGAACTGTCACGATGGAGAAAATGTGGTTAGTGAGAAATAGAATTATCTCACATAGCAGGAAAATAGAATACAATTGGCCAATTAAGAGCTAAGCTAGACATAATATTTTCTGCAGGAGACTCCCCAGGTGGCTCAGTGGTAAAGAATCCACCTGCCAATGCAGAAGCTGCAGGAGACTCAGGTTTGATTCTTGGGTCAGGAAGATCCCCTGGAGAAGGAAATGGCAACCTACCCCAGTGCTCTTGCCTGGGAAATCCCATGGATAGAGGAGCCTGGCAGGCTGCAGTCCATGGGGTCCCAAAGAGTCACACAGGACTGAACAACTGAGCACAGTATTTCCTGCCCAGTGAAGCATTTAGAATGCTACCAAGGTGAAATACAAATGTCAGGCACAAAACTCAAGATGCCACAGGGTGTTGACTTTTAGCTATGCGGTGATTTCTTCCAGATCACTCCAGGAAGCAAGGCGGCAGCTGCCAACCTGTGTCCTGGAGATGTCATCCTGGCTATCGATGGCTTCGGGACAGAGTCCATGACTCATGCTGATGCACAGGACAGGATTAAGGCAGCAGGACACCAGCTCTGTCTCAAAATTGACAGGTGATCTTTAATTAATGGGGGTAAAATTTGATCTGTTTTGCAGGAGAGCCTGAACTAGAATGATAAATGACTTCATCCTCCCTGTGAGGAAGAATATTGCAGGACCCAGAATTTTAACTGGCTTTTTTGTATGTTGGCCACTTTGGTCTGTCCTTCACTGAAGTCATTCTGGTAGCTGTGAACAAAGGATTTCTAAAAAGAATTCTCTAGAATGTCAGAATAATGAAAGAGGCTAAAAGAATTGTTTTTCCTTCACTAACCCAGTTGGTTGACCGAGAAAATAGTACTGGCCATATAAACACCAAACAGCATGTCTAGCTACACTGCTGTTCTAAACATGGTATGGAATGGAATTTCCCAAAAGAAACTTCTGCTTGCCAAAGTGTGATCCTATTAAAATCTGGTTGCTAATGTCCTGTACGCTGTTTTCTGTTTTGTACTGAATTTAGCCCGGAAGAATCTCACAAGGTATGAGAGGACATGGGCACTTGAGGGATTTTAGACAAGGAGACATTTCTGATCAAAAAACAATATTAGGAAATCGAATCTGATCTTTTGCCATCAGACCCGAGATCTGGAACTGAACTGTGAAAAGAAGGATCTGTTGCCATGGTTAGCATGTGTGTCTATCCTGTTGCCCTTGTATCCACAGTTTCCCTACTGTGGTCCAGAGGACACAATCCATCAGCCAGTCTGCCATTTCATGGGGTGAAACTGATTCTGTCCCTGTCTCTGCATCACCTGTGTTCCTGCCAAGCACATAGTTCCATAGGAGCCACACGACCCTGAGTAGATACATGAGAAGAGCTGGACAGAGCCCATTTCCTTGATGCCAGCAGCAAATCCACCTGGCACATCAGTCACTGCCTCCTGTGGTTCCCTACATAGGACAGGAGGGAAGTTGAGGAGATCCAGGGCGGTTGCCCTGTGGCCATCTGCAGGGCAGGTCGCCAGGATCTCCCTCTCCCATATGCTTCCCGCATGCACGGCAGACCTGCTTTCTCCAGAAACTCTACGGTGTCCTTGCCTTAGTTCAAGTTGCTACAATCGAACACCATAGACTGGCTGGCTTAAGCAACAAACATTTATTTCTCACAGTTATGGAAGCTGAAAGTTCAACATCAGGGAGCCTGCATGGTTGGGTTTTCGGGATTCACAAACACAGGAAATTAAAGTGTATTAAAACTTGAAGTCCCGTTAGAATTTGGGTTTACGAATTTTATTTTTATTTACAGGGCAGAAGCTCGCTTATGGTCTCCACAGGTAACTGAAGATGGAAAGGCTCATCCTTTCAAAATCAACTTAGAATCAGAACCACAGGTATGAATTTTGGAGTTAAACAATGTTCGCATTATGAAGAGAAGTATTCTTAGGTAAATATTTTGTTAAAAGACAAATATATTCTCATTAGGGAAAAAGAGGCTATATCTATCTACAGTCTGCTTATTTTTTTATTTTTCATGATGGACGTCTTCCAAATGACCATGAGGTAACTCAAGAAATTTAAGATGGTGAAACAAAGCAAAACAAAAAAAGGGTCGACCATTTGAAACAGGTGTCTCTAATCTAATAGTTACTGTGACCTTCAATTCCTCAAGGTCTTCACCCAGCTCTTAGGTTACATCCTTCTTTAATTATCAGTTCAGGCATTCTGTAATTAAGTTTACTCTAGGAAGAGAGTTTTGCATTATGTAATCACAATAATATTCTGCCTATGCAGCTGAATTACAAAAGAAAAGGATTTTCCCTTCAGGCAACGCTAATGAGCTAAATTAATCTAATAATCTGATGCTTATCTGACTGTCTACTTTCAAAATTTCCAAAAAAAAAACAAAAACTGAAACTGACCCCCAGTTGTGCTGTGTGGACAGTATAATCAAGAAAAGGAACCTCTGCTTGATTAGACGCTCCCAACACATTTAGAGAGACAGACAGACATAGTTTGAATAGTCCCTTTTAAACAAGTATCACTGCTAAACTGATTATATCTAATGAAAATGAGCTGAAAATATATTTATAATTTGTGCTTCAGCAAGGTTTCCATTTTCAGGATCAATAACTCCTGAATTTGTCCCTCACATTTTCCCCTTGAGGGCTTAAGCCCCCATTCATTTTATTCTTGGTAAAATACATGGAGAGTACATATTACATGTGTCCCATAGGGCTTCTAAAGATTGAAATAAAATAAGATAGGAAAATAACTTGGCATACTGCATTGCTCTGAAAGAGACTCAGTTCAGTGGGCGCTCTCATTATTGCTGGTGTGCCACCCCCTCCTGCCAGGCTGCGACCGGAAGGGCTCCTGGCCTCTCCTGTCAGTGACACAGGAGGCTGCCTATGTGACAGAGGCTGAAGGTGGCTTAGCCTGGCCTCAGAGGTGGGTGGGTGAATAGCACCTGTCATCAACATCTTCTCTGATAGAAGAAAAGGTTGGAAGGAGGAGCGAGAGCAAAGTCCTCCAGGCAGAGCGGTCCCTTGTGGACAGCCCTTAGCAGTAATGCCCAAACCCACCTGCTTCCTCCAACCCTCATCACTCAGAGGCAACACAGGAAAACAGAGAGCATGTGGTGCTTTAAAAAAACAAAAACAAACATTTTTAAGGTTCACATACATGCATATATTGACACCCCCATCTCCTATTATCACTAGGACAAACTGGATATAATTGTGAATTTCCTTGATCCATGTAGAGGACACATTGAAAATTGTACAGCACCCTTCTGCACGCTTCTATTCAAAATTTCTCCTAATTTTTTAACCCCGATTTCACTGATACTAAAATAAGGGACCAACTACACATGCTTGACCAAAGTACCAAACCTCAGTGATCCCTGATCATGTTGGAGCACCCACTCAGGCACATGGATGATTCGGCAAGTATGGATTTTATTAAGCACAGGGTAAGCTGAGAGCTTGCTGTGAGCCTGTGTTTTTCTGTCATCTCCCCAGACCAGACTTGGAGCTTATCTGACCTTTATTGTTTATTGCAGATCCATGAGTTTTAATTTATGACTATGGTTCTTCCAAGACTTAATTTTAAAAGATAATACAAATGTTAAATACCCTGGCCTCTTGTCAATCATTTGTTAGCACATGTGTCCTGCATTTTGGGGTCAGACAATATAAATATTTATGATACTACACTTGGGGAAAAGATAAAGAATGGGATAGTTTTTATTAAAAAAAAAAAAAAAGAAATGAAGACTGAGTTAAGGGCTACAGAAGTCTGTCAGATGGAGCCTTTGAACATTCCATCAGACTGAGTCATGACTAACTTCTTACTTGCACCCTCTCTCTAAGAGGCTGGTGTTTGAAGAGCTCAGAGATAAGGACCATTTCTGTTCTTCCCCTAAAGGACCAAAATATTCCTACTCCTTATGACCCTCAGCCAGATTTCTGCATGAGCAGCTCATATAACTTGGCATTTCAGGAAAGACCTTCCCTACAAAATGTAGCTAAATTTCAGCATAACCTCTGCTATCTGAAAATTCCATAGCACAAACTGGAACAAAATGTAGGGATAAGTGATCAAACAGTGAATTAACTTGTAGACTGAGACTGAAGAACTGGCCAAACTCTGCTTATGTTTGTATTCTTTTTCTAAAAAAAATTAACACAAATCTATGCAAAGAAACATCTTGCAAACAGATATCTTTTCTTTCCCCAAATGAGAACTCCACAAATAAAGCAACCCCTTCTGAGCAATAAAAGTGTGTCAGTCTGAAAAACAAATGCCAGTAAGTCTTTAAAATGCCATTGTATATGAATGGTAAAATGTTGCGTTTGGGTGATATAATAGTTGAGTTCTTGTTTCTCAACCCAAGTCAAACTTCTGTTGTAAGTTATGTGTCCTTTGCTATTGAACTAAAACACTATTTTTTCATTTTAAAGGCAATATATATTTACTGGAGAGGTGGTGGTGGAAACCATGACACCCTACCATGCAAGTACAGCCACAAATAATAAAATGTCAGTGTATTTTTTTTCCTGCTTTTCCCCCTAGGAATAGGTGTAAGCTTTGGGGAGTTTTTCTTACACAGCTATAGTAATAAATGATGCTAAATTTTAACATCTAGATTTTTTTCATTTTTCCATGCTATTATTAAATAGATAAATTTTGACTTTATGAATTTAGACTCCAATTTTAGGCTTAAAAGTAACCTTAGAGGTTGTTTAGATCAACCCCCGGCCATTAGATAAACTCCTTCTAGACAATCCTGAACATGCCTATGAGCAGATGGTTGCATTTTTCTATATAAAGTATAGAAAAGGACAAAAGGTATGTGTTAGAGTTCTTTGTCCTTCAAAGGTTACATTCTCCAATAAGGCATTACCCTCATCTTTGTTTAATATTAGCTGAACTATTCAAAATTATAATGTAGTCATCACAAGACAGGAAAGATGCTTTTCAGAAATAAAAAAGCTGTTTTCTAAATGAGAAAAGACTGCATCGTTTCCATAAAAGGTTCGAAAATAAAAACATACTATCTACACAGTCAAGTAGGGTACAGAAGTAGGCTTGAAGTGGTCAGATTTTCATGAAATAATTTTATTCTGCAATGTTTTGATAACTGGATGGCAACCTGCCCAAAACGAGTTATCATAAAATCCTCGTTTCCCCAAACTCCTCCCCACTGACTTATGGGAGAACACTTGAAACATTTCACTGAAGTGAAAATATGAGTGGTTTTGTTCTTCATTTAAGGGGTGAGCATGAGGATGGGACAGGGATTGCTGATAAATTTCAACCATGATAAAATATAAGCATTTACTAAGTGTTCCTTGATCTGAGCGCTTGATATAGTTTGTTTCCTAATTTTGCCACCATTTTTTCTTATGAGTAGCTCTGCATACTGTCACACATGTATCAGACATGTTGTGTCAAAGCTGGTCATTGCCTCAGTTCTCAGACCAAATATTTACTCAAGTAAGAACCCGAAAGGTGAACTCTCTTTGAATGACAACATCTCTGAGGTCATTTCAAGGACTGGGGAGATTGCTGTCAAGAGCTGCGTTCTCCCAGTGTCAGCAGATCTCTGTCAAGTTCCTTAGCTTTCACTCTGGCAGCTCTAGCATTTCATTAATTCAAAGTATTATTCTTTAATATGAGAGCCTACCATTTAAAAATAATATTGAAAAATCTAATTAATCGCAATAATTGCTTATTGAATTCTTAAGAGAGAAGAATCATTTACATGCTTTTGTCTGGGTACAAGAAACACAAGAGCTGGACTATATTAACTGCTAGNGCATTTCATTAATTCAAAGTATTATTCTTTAATATGAGAGCCTACCATTTAAAAATAATATTGAAAAATCTAATTAATCGCAATAATTGCTTATTGAATTCTTAAGAGAGAAGAATCATTTACATGCTTTTGTCTGGGTACAAGAAACACAAGAGCTGGACTATATTAACTGCTAGATAAAAATTTGACAGCATTTTTCCATTACTAATGATTTTCCAGGAAAATATAAAAAGGAATTAAAGAATAGCAAGCTTCTAATTGGTCTTGTCTTTTGATTCTGTTTGACCATCAATAGTGATGTAAGACTTGGATAGAATGTTGCCTCTCTGTGCCGTATTTAAATTTTTTGTTTACCTTTAGTGTATACACTTCACTGTGCTTTTTTGGAATAACTCCAGCAACCCATAGACTAATGCTTTGCAAAGCCTGAATACAAATGTTTAAAGCCTGTATTAGAAACATTTCCTTTTAGGATCTGAATAAAAAAGAGAGAGGGTTTTATTGTTTCATTTTAACAAATTACACTTTTGTGACATTTGCAATATATAACTAAAACTGAAAATAGCAAAGAAAAGTTTGGAGCTAATTAACTTATGTGCTGGCTTTTGAAGTACTACTAGGGGCTATTATTGCACAAACATTTTCAGAGCAGATGCCTCATTTATAGGTCAGTTGCCATCCATGTTTATTTATCATTTTAAGACTAGAAAATAAGGGCAGAGATTTTTTTTTTTTTCTCATAAAACGATCACATTATGTTACCTAATTTTTTGTAAAATCAATATTACATACCAACATCGTTAAGGCNCCCTGGAGACATCTGAGTTTATGCTGCTTGCCATGGATGGTCAGTCATCACTTGATATATGATTTCCATGTGCAGACCTTTCCATGAGCTAGAGTCAGGGCCAGAAAATGACCTCAAAGTAAGCCAATTTTGTGATATCAGGCTCAGAAAGAGGAAATGGAGTAAAAGAGCTGGAGAGAGATGCTATCAATAATAAGGCAATGACTACCAAAGACATCTGACCCCACTATAATGTAAACATATTATATCTCCACTACCAAGAAATGCGGCTAGGACAATAAATGCTCAGCAAATGTTCATTAGATAAAGGAACAAAATCTCGAGAGTGCCTAATTAGACTTTGTGAGTAGCAAGAAGAATCAGGAGCTGTTATTCCTCCTGCATACTGGCAACTTTGAACAATCCTTTTTTGGCTTTAGTTTTTTCCTCCTTCATATTTCATTCTCCTCTACATACATCCTTCTCTATTTCCCCACGTTCAACAGTTCTCCAACCCTACTCTCAATAACATAAAAAAAAACTGGGTTAAAAGTTAAAATGCTCTTTTACTATTGAATAAATATATATACATACATCTTCCTAAAGAAGCATAGTAAAACAGATACACTTGCATTCTTTTGAGGTTAACATAAATGTAAGCTCACTAACATGAGCTAAAGAACTCCACAAGGCTTGAGTAAAATGATATATTAGAGTAACACAGATCTTGCTTCTGCTAAAGACCAATAACATTTAATAGCAAAATTCAGGATAAGTCAGAGATTCAGGTACATAATGCCCTTCTTTTATATTTTCATTTAACTCAAACATGGTGATAATGACAAACTACTCATAATTTTTTCATTGTAAGGTGCCTTTCAATCTAGCTAAGTTTGGAAGAGGGGAAAGGAAAACCAGATATGAAAGGATTTGCTTAAAAAGCAGGTACCAGTAAACCTTAAAAAATTCTAAAATTGCTTCTATTATCCTCCCTGTCTTCCTATGGCCCCTCACTATTTGCTCTAGCTTCCGAATTTCTTGTTCTTACCAAATAGTTCTTCATCAAGGTGGAATTTTGAGTGGCTACTTACCAGGCAATAACTACACCATTAATAAACAACTTTTGAATCAGATGTAAGTTGGAAATACCAATAGAGTCATCTCCCTGGGTCTTAATACTAGTTAGGGTTCTTTTAATGGTTTCATCGTAACTGACCCATATTAAAAGAAAAGTGTTTTCATATGAAAATATGTAAATGTTTAAAGCCAAAACTAACATTAAAAGTACATACAAGGCATTTTATAGATCCAAGCGATAAAATACAATCCGGTTAGTGGTTTTTGGACAAGCTGCATCCGGAAGCATGTCCCCAAAAGTCCATATACACAGCAGGGAAGTGAGTTCTGTGTCTAGTGATTTATCCAGTTGTATGGTAGTAACTGAGTGTATCATCAGCCCTACAGGTTGCCAAGTCAATAGCTCAATGTCGTGAAATTTCAGCAGTATCTACCTTTCCAACTCACAGGAATAGGTCATGCTGACCCATGATCATCTCCACAGTGACTGGAGTCCATGAAAACTATTTTTTTAGCATCAGTTCAAGAGCTTGTTTAAAATCATTCTAGAAATGTATAAAAAGATAATTGTCATTTGCTTAGGTTTTATTTCCTATGTGAATAGATAGACATGGGCCCTTAAATTGAATGATTAAGAAACTAGGAAACAGAAGACACAATCTCTGCTTAAACAAAATTATGTACACAGACATGCATGTATATAAGAACACTAATAAGAGGGGGAAAATAATATTAATTACAACTATAAAATAGGTTTTGTCTGTAAGTTCTGAGTTAACCATAGTTTACATCTCCACTATCTTAACACCATGCCTGGGACACAGTCAGGTCAGAGTAGTTATAAAATGCTTGTGAGAAAGGTTCACTATTTTAAGCTCCAGTCTTCCAATATTGAAATTCAGTGTCTCANAAATAATATTAATTACAACTATAAAATAGGTTTTGTCTGTAAGTTCTGAGTTAACCATAGTTTACATCTCCACTATCTTAACACCATGCCTGGGACACAGTCAGGTCAGAGTAGTTATAAAATGCTTGTGAGAAAGGTTCACTATTTTAAGCTCCAGTCTTCCAATAGTGAAATTCAGTGTCTCAAATCCCTAAATTATAATTTCATAAACTTCATTATACTGAGGTCAAATCAATATGATCCTGACTGAACTGCACTCTAATTGAAATTTCATTTCTACTCTTTTATCAACTGAAGTCAATTTCAGCAACCAGTATGGTGTTAAGCCTATGAAAATGGTGAATAAACCACTTGATATTTTTGTGTGTGATCAGCCAACTTACTGACTGAGTTTCAAACAGGTTCTCAACAGCCAGGAAGTTAGGGATCACATTCATATTAACCTGCTTTGTTTAGTCTGTGCAGGTCAAATTGGATAACACAAAAAATTTTTTTTGTAATTTATTTAGCGATATGGGTTGCCCAGACTAACCAGGCTGCAACACTGATAAAGCCAACAAAATCAACCCTCAATATATTGAGTCTGGAGTTTTTGCTCTCTGTATGGGCCTGAGGTTGACATTAATAGCCCTAGAGAGTAAATGCAGGCAGGGGCCATACTTGAACCCTAAGGGAACACTGACTTTNGAATAAACCACTTGATATTTTTGTGTGTGATCAGCCAACTTACTGAGTTTCAAACAGGTTCTCAACAGCCAGGAAGTGAGGGATCACATTCATATTAACCTGCTTTGTTTAGTCTGTGCAGGTCAAATTGGATAACACAAAAATTTTTTTTTTGTAATTTATTTAGTGATATGGGTTGCCCAGACTAACCAGGCTGCAACACTGATGAAGCCAACAAAATCTACCCTCAATATATTGAGTTTGGAGTTTTTGCTCTCTGTATGGGCCTGAGGCTGACATTAATAGCCCTAGAGAGTAAATGCAGGCAGGGGCCATACTTGAACCCTAAGGGAACACTGACTTTGAGATAAACACGCCATATAAACTGTTCTCTGCCTTGAGTTTACAGCAACACTAACTTGCAGACATGATAGAAGNTGACATTAATAGCCCTAGAGAGTAAATGCAGGCAGGGGCCATACTTGAACCCTAAGGGAACACTGACTTTGAGATAAACACGCCATATAAACTGTTCTCTGCCTTGAGTTTACAGCAACACTAACTTGCAGACATGATAGAAGCTGATATCAATACTAATATTTCCTTTGGCTTTGTCTTTAACTATGCTTTAAAAAAAACACACAATATATTCCATTTCTCAAAAAAATGCATTTGTCATGCTGCATTTAAAATGCATGTAGAAAAATGACTTTTAGTCATCAGCATGTCAGTTATGACTAACCTCATATCTAGAGAATTCTACTCATAGAGAATATGAAATTTCTGTAGTTGTTCTTAAAATTGCATGACTGGCCTTTCTGATGTTTTGGTAAGTTCCTTTAACTTGACTTTAAAAGGAATTGAAAAATATGCATGAAAATATATATGTGCTTTCAAAATTTTGCAAGAAATAGCTGTGCATTAAAGAAATATATATACATATCTTAGCTCTAAGTTTCACCCAAAGAATCTGAGATCACTTTATTTGCTCTCTAATTATTAATTTCAAGGTGACAAGCATTTATTGGCTATTTCTAGGACCTATATTAAGGCACTAAACAATTTCTTAAAGTGTAGTCTTCACAAAATTAGAGAATTAAATAGAAAAAGTTAAAATAGTAACAAAATATTTATAAAATGTCATAAAACAGAATCTTTGCCACATAACCTCAAATTGCCAGTTATTTTGAATTAAGCCCAACTATATTTCTGAAAATACTTATTTTGCAATGTTTAGCCCAAATATTTGATTGGATCTTCACGCTGCATATTCATATTACTATTTGTATAGGATCATTCATTAATATTTTCATTTTAAATACTGCAGCTCAGAAATGTAAAAGGATTCCAGCTAATGCAATTCCCCTGAGCCACTTCCTTTATACACCACTCTTTTCCCATGAAGCTTTCACCTAGCAGAGCATATTTTATAGTACAACGGAGCCAAAAAATGCAGTATCACCGGTATCTTTTAATTCTGTGAAACTTTTTTCAATTGTGAATTTTTAAAAGTGTTCCCTTTCTAAAACATAATAGCCAGAAGTAAACATTTCTTTTCCATTTGATTTAATTCACCTCTTACTTTTAACCTCTCTGTACTTGTTCTCTGTGTTCCCCTGTCTGGACTTTCTGGCTCCTGTGTCGTCTTCTGTGTGACGTGGTCATTAACACAGTGGATGCAGTACTCCGTCCGGTGTTGACGGTGGCAGTGGACGTAGCACCCCTTCTTCTGTCAGTACTCTTAGTACTATTTGCCCAGGTGACTTGAAAGTTGCTGCTAAGATGGCCCCTAACATTCCTTTGGAAATGGAACTTCCTGGTGTGAAGATTGTACATGCTCAATTTAATACACCCATGCAGTTGTACTCAGATGACAATATTATGGAAACACTTCAGGGTCAGGTTTCAACAGCTCTAGGGGAAACACCCTCGATGAGGTAATAAGAGTCTTTCTGAACCGTGGGCATATTAACTAAACACATGGGCAATGTGGACTTTACTGTTATCTTGTAACATTGTCTTAATCGAAAGAAAGCTTTCAAGAAAAAAAAGTACTAAGGATTTATTGCAGATATCTAGGCCTTGTGATAATGGTGATTTGAGAAACTAAGCAAGCAGAGTTTTATGTGACAGATAGCAATAAAATGAAATCATGGCAGGATGAAATGTACATGTCTTTTGAAAAACTACAATGTACTTTACAAGTGTCTGGTACAGTACTTCTCAAAAGTGATTTATAATCTGGGATATTGTGTTTCTTCTTTGGGTATCAAAAACTGGGGAAGGGATGGGAGGTTCAGAGAAGTTTTAAAAGAAATGATACCTTTTGTCTCTTCTAATGGCATCTTGTGGAAGAATTAATTATTTTTCCATTTACTATTTGTGCCATGAGTGAGGGTTTGTAAGTGAATATCTCAGGCTACTAATGTAGATATCTAATTTCCATTGGTCTCTATTTTGACTAATTTCTTCATTATGCATATTTGTTCAAAGTACTTTTCCATTAAAAAGATTTATTAGAAGATAAAATCTTATTACTTCTTTCAATATTATAGAACCATTATAAAGTATTATGATGCTTACAAGTGCTATGTAACAATATCCCAAAGATAGCCCTTGGGATGAGATAATAATAGCATAATGTATTTCACAGCCATTTGCAAGAAGTTTCAGATAGGTAAGATGGTTATTTCCAAATATGATATAGGCAATAAAAATTTGTGCAAATAGCAACTACCTTTTCTAGATAATGCAATTAAATGACAAAATAGTAAAATATTACAGTGCCTGACATGTATTTTTATTATGGTATTTTTTATTGTTCATCATGAATATATTTGTAGAAAGTTTCTTAAAATATATCATCTATCATTTTTGTAAATGAATTATAATGTAGCTATTTAGTAGCCTATACAACCGACTTCTGTGTGAAAGTCATTATATTATGCGCTTTCAAACACTGACAAGTTGAATTCTTCGATTTACAGGCAAAATGTTACCTTGATTCAGGAGTTAACAAAACTAAACCATATTTGATATTTGGTTTAATATCAAAAGTGAATCTGAATTTTATTAACATCTTTATGACTGAGATAAAAGGGGCCCACTCATGCACTTTCTATCACATGTATGTGGTCTTTTATTTCTAAAAGGTTAACTTTGTCCACATTATAATTATATATCCATCAGACACACACATTATTTTTTAAATTACTATTTCCTAACAATGTTTCAGTTGCCCTCTAAAGGATTCTTCCACATGGAGAAGTGCTGAAGTGACCCCCAGGTTAATCAATGATATTTTTAAGGCAACCCGTGTGAATTCACATTATACTTAGCTGTAATAGAGATTAACTTGAGAATATGGAATCTCTGTTTGGGAGTTGCTGTAAATATAGCAGTCACTGCTTATTGATATCTGTGTCTTCCTGTGCATACGCATGCTCCTGACGCGGCTTCGCCCCTCATGTTGTTTCAGTGAACCCACGGCCTCCGTGCCCCCCGAGTCGGATGTGTACCGGATGCTCCACGACAATCGGAATGAACCTAGTCAGCCTCGCCAGTCGGGCTCCTTCAGGGTGCTCCAGGAACTCGTGAACGATGGCCCTGGTGAGCAGTCCGTGAATGTCTGCTGAGACGTTGTTGACAGAGGTTATTGCAAGGGTTAGGGGAGCGGAGGGCAGCAAGCATAATGGGAATGAGAGTCTAAAAATTTATTTTCATCGGTCATCAAATGACTCTTTGCTGTAAAAGGATTTGGTGTTGCTTGGTTTAGGAGGAGAACATCTAGAACGTATTTAAGGAGCCATCAACCTGATGGTAAAAGAGCATCAAAGATAAATCCTATCTCAGCAGTCAAGGGCTAGTTCAGCTATTGATCATAAAATACTGCAAGATTTCTCAGCCTCCCCCATATCCCAGGCTATCACAATCATCAAATTTTTAGATAACACTGGAATGAACACTCACTATGTCCCAAATCCTGTCCCGAGCTGCTTTGCACATGTGATCATTTAATCCCCACAATAACTCAGTGAGGTAGGAGCTGTTATTTCCCCTATTTAACAAAAGAGAAAATGAGGCACAGAGAGGGCGGATTTGCACAAAGCCACACAGCCAGTAAGAAATAGAGTTGGGTCTCCCGCCCACTCCTGGGGTCTTCAGAGTTCATGTTCTTACCAATGATTTTCCATGTCCAAAAGATATATACTGTCCTTCAGAAGTTGCACAGAAATGCAAAATGCCCCATTAGTATAGCCATTATCAAAAATTGGAAAATAAGTCTTGGTGAGGATGTGGAGAAATGGGGACCCTTGTGCACTGCTGATGGGGAATGTGAAATGGTGCAGCCACCGGGAAAAACAGTATGGCAGTTCCTCAAAAAGTGAAACAGGAGAATTGCCATGGGATCCTGCAATTCCGCTCCTAGATGTATGCTCAGAACTGAAAGCAAGGACTCAAACCAATACTCATGCACCAGCATCCACAGAATTATTCACAACATCCACATTATTCACAACAGCCAAAAGTTGGGAACAACCTAAATGTCTATTTACACATGAATGGAAAAACATAATGTGGTTTATATCCATAAAGTACGCTATTATTCAGCCTTAAAAGGGAATGAAAATTCTGATATATGCTGCAACATGGATGAACCTTGAAAACATTCTGCTAAATGAGATAAACCAGGGACATAAGGACAGATATTGCATGATTCCATTTATATGAGGACCTTAGAATAGTCCAGTCATAGGGACAGAAAGTATAATAGAGGTCACCAAGGTCTGGAAGGAGAGTGAAATACAGAGTTAATGTTTTCTGGTTACAGAGTTTCTGTTTTAGATGATGAAAATGTTCTAGAAAGAGGTATCAGTGACGGTTGCACAAAATTGTGACCATACTTAATGCTACTGAATTACACACTTAAAATGGCGAAGATGGTCCATTTTATGCTATGTATGCTGCTGCTGCTGCTGCTAAGTCACTTCAGTCGTGTCTGACTCTGTGGGACCCCAGAGATGGCAACCTACCAGGCTCTTCACTTTACCACAATTTAAAAAAAGAAAGATGCAAAATGTTCTCTGTTCCGTTGGGCATTTGGTAACAGCTCCCTACAACAACAGTTTTTTAACTAATTTTGTTTCCTAAGGTTCCGTTTCAGAATAAATTATGCTTGAAGGAATCCTGGTTCTTTCCAAATGATCATTGTGGGTAGGGCTAAGAATTCCTCAGGTTAAAGTGCACACCTTAAAATAGAAGCAAAGTATCAACCGTAGCCAGCTGCTCCCTGGCCATAAATGGAAGCACTTTGCTTTTCAGATGACCGTCCTGCTGGAACTCGGAGCGTGAGGGCTCCGGTCACAAAGGTCCACGGCGGTGCTGGCGGCACGCAGAAGATGCCATTCTGTGACAAGTGCGGGAGTGGCATTGTGTAAGTTTCGTTTTCTACCCCAAATTCACCATCAGGCTTGGCGTCAGTTCCCTACTTCCTCTAGAAGAGACCTGAAGTTTTACAGACAAATTTCTATTCAGCAAACTGAAATGTCTAGAACACTGAAGGCAGTCTGACCAGAAATCCTTTTAGGTGTACCCCCAAATTAGCATAGAGGGTGAGCTGGAAATCCTGACTTAAAATTTCAGGTATAGGTTCGTGAAAGGAAACTGCCCCAGAAGTATATCCTAAAAGTCATTTCCGAGAATCATGACTTCACTTTAAAAAAGCCCTCCCTTTGTTGATGCATAGTCTTTGAATTCTTCCTTTTCTGTATAAACGCAGGAAAACAAATATGGGGGGTCACCCAGTTGTTCATTAAAACACATTATCCTTAGTCGATTTCTTCAAGTTGCACAAATACTGACATATATGATTTTTAGACACACAGTCAGCTTCCATTTTAAGGGGCTTTAGGTGTAAATAGCCACCTTTGCTAGTTTCAGATTTTCAAGTGAACCAGATCGTTTCAGTCCCTCCACCTCCTGGCCCGTGGGAGCACGTCTTCCATCCCCGTTTTCTGTTCCCCTGTCATAGCTCTCACACTGAGGAGCCATCAGTCTGGTCACTCAGGAGGCATCCCGGGAGGGTAGGGGCAGGAGATAAGCCTGCTTATAGCACAGAGGGGGCTGGGAGACAGAGAAACAAGCAGGACAGGGGGTGGGGGCAGAGAGGACCTCGTAACACACGACAGGTCGTGATGTTACCCACAGCATTGGGGGTGGCTGAAAAGTTTGTTTGGGCTTTTCCATATGCTGCAATGGGCAAACCCAAAAGGATTTTTTTGGCCAATCCAACAACTGTTGCTCCCAAGTTGGAGTACTGTCGAAATGCAAGTGTACCCATCCATGGAAATTCCATCTCTCCCCTTTGATGTGTTCTGTGTTCCATAGAGTGGATGCTGGACGACCAAGCTAGACAGTTTAAGCAGAGGGACTTTGGTTGTATAGACAACAACCTTGGTCACAATCCGATTCCTTTGCAGAGGATTATCTGCATCATCTCTCCTGCTTCCAAAGAAACCATGGGGAGAGATCATGAAGTAAGATCCTATCATTTCTCTAAAAAAAAAAAAGGAAATTTGTTTGAAAAAAAAATCTGAAAAATATTCACACGTGAACAACAGAGAGAAACCCATGAAGATTTATTGTTGTTGTCTTGGCTCTCCCTGGCAACTGCATCAGTTCCACAGCTGCGCCCAGTTTTATACCTATTCTTTCCTGAATGTGAAACACCTGCCTTATCTGTAGTGTTGTCTCCCTTTGGGTCATATTTTTGGCTGTATGTATGTGTTTGTGTGTTCACAAGGGTCTCCTTTTTCCCCACCAGTGGTGCCGTTGTGAAAGCACGGGACAAATACCGGCATCCGGAGTGCTTCGTGTGCGCCGACTGTAACCTCAACCTCAAACAGAAGGGCTACTTCTTCGTGGAGGGGGAGCTGTACTGCGAAACTCATGCCCGGGCCCGCACGAGACCCCCAGAGGGCTACGACACAGTCACCCTTTATCCCAAAGCTTAAGTCTTGGGCAGAAGGAGCACACACACACCCACGCGCATCCACACAGGCTGGTGTTAATGGCTTTGGGGCAGATTTATAGTAAAGTGTTGACGCCAAATCTAAAACCAAGATTTTAGACACTTATTGTATTTTTAGGAGAAAGAATAGGAGGTACATGCCTGTTGTAACACAAACATGCATTCAGCTGTTTGGGGGGGAGCTTAGCAATAACTTAATGGCATTTAAAGCAATAATTTTTTCATGTCATTCTCCACAGTTTCCATTTATATTATGACCATCAAACATGTAAACATCATGATATTTGGGGAGTCCAATTGTCTTTCCTTAACCAGCTGATTTTGCAATTCTAGTAAATACCAAATGACAATCTTGTATTCTAACAAAACCTGCAGTGTCTGTTATCTGTTTCAACAATTAAAGTGCATGTCAGGGCAGAATTTTCTAGATCTCTCTAGTTTCATATTCAAACAGTCATACTGCTGGAGGCAACATAACATAATAAATACATAAAATATTTTAAAAATAACTAACAAAGTGGCACTTGCTGAATTCAGATAAAATCAACATTCCAATGAGGGAGCCCAGTCCTAACTTGTCGTGTACAACACACGAGTGACAACTCGGATATTTTAAGGAAAAAAATAGGTTTCTTTAATTTTTATAACTCATTTGCTCTTTCTTATGAGCCCACAGTTTCTGCTGATTGGAAGTTTTAAATTTGCTACTTAAAGGTGATACAGTCTCAGATTAAAACAGTTTCTGTTGCTTTGAAATAGTCTCTTTCATTTTAAATGTCTCTTTCAGATAAATATTCAAAGATCAGACTCCATCAAGGCTAGTTCTTTATTCTCAAGGCTCACCACCACCATCTTATCTTCCCAAAGGTGGCGCCTCCAAGAGGAGACATTCAGGGGACCCTCTGGGGAGGAAAGGGGCTGCTGCTCTCCTGGGGTCCTGCTTGTATTCTCTGCTGAAAATCCATGGTTCCACTTGTGCTGTTTTCTCAACATAGTTGGAACGAGGCAACAAGCCCACCTTTACCACCACCTCCAAAAGTCTCAGGTCAGCTTTCCCTGGAGTCATGGTTTCTTTGCATCTCAGAAACGAACCCCATATGGCCCCTGGCTCAGCTCGGGCATCTTGCCATTCACCATGGTGGTGCCACAGCAATGCCCCCTGACATGCATGTCTTACCTACTTCCCAAGCTTGTCCCTGGGGACAAAGAAGTTATGAAACCGTCCTCTCCAAGTATCAACCATGGGAACCAGCAGGCTGGGAAGGTGGGGACTGTCTCAGGTCCTTTGTCTCACCCTCTTGTCACAAAGCCATGTCTACCCGACTGCAGCTGCTGCCTCTGGGCTGGGAGCAAGGATCCTCCTATTGTCCCAGATGGAAACTAGGGCCCGTGTTGTACTGCTCTGGGATTCTCCTAAACTGCTTTGATTATTTCTGACCCTGACCAGTCTGGGGTTTTGAACTAGTGACACAGGACTGAACACCTGCCTCACCCCTCTGGGCCATTTGAGATAGAAACCGGAACCTCTGCACCAAAACACAAATTCATCCATGGAGCAATTCAAAGGAAATAGAAAACTATGCGATCAAAGAAACGACTGTGTTCAAACACATTACTTTTTTGGTTCAGATGCTATTTTTATTTTTATTTTTTTTCTGGGAAGGATATAATCTTAAAAGTTTGGAAGCTAGAGAGCAAAGGAGTGGGAACTGATTTAGGAAAGCTGAGAAAGTTAAAATCCAGAGCAGCAATGGAGAAAACTGAAGACTCAACCCAGAATCTTGAAAAGGCGAGGGAACTGATAACATAGGCATTTCTAGACTAGGGGATAAAGGTGGGGTTAATGATAAGGAGGACAAGCTGTTTGAGAAGCACTTAATCCGCACTGTGTCCCCTCTCTGCCCCTCTCTCACACACCCATAGCCTTTCCTGGTGGAAGTTTGCCTGGTATTATCTGGAGAAAGTAAAACAGCATCTCTGGAGTCAGGAAGCAAAGTTGAGGGTACGTGTACCATACTAAAAAGAAGTTAAATAAGAATGAAAGACTCATGAGAAGAAAAGTGTACATTAGACATTATGCTATACATTAATGCATACTTTATGTTAGATATCAGACAGTATTTTCCTTAAAATTATATTTTACATATTTTATAATGACGTTCTTAAATTCAGATGTTCAATAATGAGGGGGAAAAGTGTTACAGTTTGAAAAACAGTAGTAGTATAGCTCTAATCTGAAATTCAGGAGCCATATGGCTTAAAGCTGATAATTCAGTCTGTGTGACTAAGGTTTGTGATTATTCTTGTTTAGTCACTAGGTCATGTCCAACTCTTTGCAACCCCCTGGACTGTAGCCTATCAGGCTCCTCTGTCTATAGGATTTCCCAGACAAGAATACAGGAGTGAGTTGCCATTTCCTCCTCCAGGGGATCTTCCTTACCCAGGATCCAACTCGTGTGTCCCGCATTGGCAGACAGATTCTTTACTTGGGAAGCCCCAAGGCTTACGAAGCAAATTCTCAAATTGCATGTTCATTATTTTTAATTAAAATGATTATTTTGATGATTAAACCTAGAATTTGAACAAAAAGATAAATTTATGACAGAATTAACCGGTAGAAATGAATGCAATATAAAAGTCATTTTAAAACATACAAAGTACAGGGTGAAAATAGCAATGTTAAAATGGAAAGGAATTAAAACTTTTAAGAAAAGTAAACAAATAAGAAAGCAATATTTCTCCCTGTATTAGCACTTTGTCTTTCAATAATGAATTCACACCTGGGCTTATATAGGAATTCATGCCACAGACAAAGAATGCCAACCAGTTTTTATTTAGCTCTCAGAATACTATATCTTCTGAGAAAATGGATTAGTCACTGTTTTTATATTTGTAAGTTTATTAAAACCAGCAATGATCAGTGAAATCATCTCTGTTTAAGAACTCTAGGCTCATGATTAACTAAATTGCTCTTTTTTCGGAGTAAACCCAGGATAGAGTTGCTATACCCTCTACCAATGGGACAACTGTTTGAATAAAAAACAGTTCTGGTTATCACATACATTTGCACCTGTGTAAGCAAAATAAAGCTAATGGCTAATATGATATGCAAACATTTATCTCTACATAAGATAATCTAAAGTTTGTATCACAGGAACATCCCAAGATAGGCAGGATGGAGCTTGGGGGTTCTTCTACTAACAATCTGAGTTGCAAAAGTTTGTCAAGCCGTCCTTTAAACAGATTTGATTTTAGCCTTGAGAAACTACTACTTTATAACCATTACTCTTTATTACCATGTCATCATGGCCTAATGTCCTTTTTTTTTTTTTTTTTTTTTTTTACTTATGCTGTGCTATCTGAATCTTAAGCATAAAAAACATCATTGGAGAATGAGAGCATTCAGATAATTCAAGCAAATAAACCATTTACTTGATCTACATGAATATTTCAAGATAATTGTCTTAAGCTTCTATTCATGTTGGAGAGCACTCAGATACTTAGTCGACCCCCTACCAAGTAAGATATGTTGACACTGAACCCAACGAAATGGATTTTTTAATACATTGGCTATATTTACAAACTGACATTTTCAAGCTAGCTAGCATGCTTCATATGGTGAAGGTTAAAACAAAGCACCTATCAGAAGTGGTTGCTTTATCATAATTTCTTTCATTCAAATTTTGTAGTAATGTTATTCATTACATTTCAGAAGGGCATAAAATGATTATATACAAGTTGTTTCTGAGCCAAGGGCAAGAATATGTTGCAGAGTCTCAGACCTACCTCTAATGTGATAAAATTTCCCATTTTATCTCCTTTCCTGAAGTAGAAAAAAACACAACGTGAATTACCTATCATGTGTATATATGCCAAAGCGCACGCGTATCTGTGGTTCACTAAAGCACTAAGGTTATACTACCAATGTCGCATGCAAGAGCCTGCTTTGTGTACCACGATGCCTCACACAGGGGCACATGCTGTTCCGCCTACCCCTTCACACATCTGGGCTCCAGATGCGGCTGAGTTCCCGAGGCTTTCAGCCTTGACCCCTCTGGAACCCTGCTTCATGTCTCAAACCTGGTCGCTCCTCCACATGAAGATAGTCCTTGATTCCAGCACGGCTTCTGCCAGCCAATGGAAAAGACTAATTGCCACTAACAAGTACTATTAATTTTCTACTGCCCCCTTTATGTCAAATCAAATACTTGTGTTTTGTTCTGAAGACAGCCCTTTAATCTAAGAAAAGAAAAAAAAAAGACTTCAAGGGTAGGAATTCTAGATATATGGAAAAAAAAAGTTGGAAAGAGAACTTGAGGAATAGAGTAATGGGCATGATCTGGACCAATAAGGACCAAGTCTCTCGCTCCTTTTTTTTTTTTTTCTGACTATGCAAGGTCTTTGTTGCTGCACATGGGCTTTCTCTAGATGCTGTGAGCGAGACTATAGTAGTAGCCACACTACTCTATACTGTGGCACATGGGCTTAGTTGCCCCAAATCATGTGGAATCTTCCCAGACCAGGGATTGAACCCATGTCTCTTGCATTGGCAGACAGATTCTTAACCACTGGATTACCAGGGAAGTCCGGACCAACAGTCTCTTTGCCCTTAGGAAGGTTCATCCCATCTGTAGAGATGATGATACTGAGCTTGGCTCTCTGACAGAGGCTGAAGCAATATGGAATGCACTTTCTCTGAAACGAGGCACTTCCATTAGATGAGGCTGTGTTTGTGAATCTTACAGAGGGTGCCTGTTTTTCCCACTCAGTCTTTCTGTGTCACGGACTCCTCTCAGCCTGCAAGCATGCTCACATACTCTCCACCATGCTAAAACTCTCTCTTTCCCTTATATCTATTCCTTCTCAAGCTCCCTTGTTAATCCTCTTTGTATCTCTTTAGTACAGGCAGGTCAACTCCACTTTCTGAGTTTCCTCACTACACCACTATTTATAAGTCCCCTGAGGCAGCAATCAACTTCCTAAGAGCCAAAGCTACTGGCTGTTTTTAGTGAGTTGTGGGGTTTATTCTCCTATATAGATAAAATCAGGTTAAAATTAACTCTAAAAGATACCTAAAGATGGCTGTGGCTTTGCATTTGCACGTAGTAGCCTTTGAGGTGGTCCAGTAGCCATACAAGACGTAAGTCACCAGCACATAGTTCCCCTGACCAAAGCACTAACCTTATGACAATTGTCCAAATTTACCATGTCCCTTGTGGCTCAGGTGGTAAGAATTCGCCTGCAATGTGGGAGCCCTGGGTTTGACCTCTGGGTTGGGAAGATCCCCTGGAGAAGGGAAAGGCTACCCAGTCCAGTATTCTGGCCTGGAGAATTCCATGGACTGTATAGTCCATGGGGTCCCAAAGAGTCGGACACAACTGAGCGACTTTCACACACTCACTCACTTGGTCACTTTTTCACACAACTATAGACCTCAGCTATGATTAATGATAGCCTTGTGATCTCAGGTTTTTAAAAAGATCTTCTGGAGCTAAAACCCCAGAAGTATTTCAGTCTGGTAATAAATTGCTAAGAATAGATTTGACTAGCTTGTTTTTGTGCAAGCTCTTGAATTTGTTCCAGATTCTTGATTCTGCAGCTGTTAGTCAACAGGTGAAAATGGATTCTGTAAGAAGAGCTACTATTTGAAGATTCTGAAATATTGTGACTCACAGATTTAAACAAACAAACAAACAAACAAACTGGCAGTACAGATTTTAATTCCAACCTTTAGCAATGAGCTTCACAATAAAAAATAAATAAACAAATCAGACATTTTCATAGCAGTTTCTGGACTGACTGACATGTATGGCCAGAGAAGGCATATCCCCTGACAGAAAATTCTCCACTGTCCACCTGATATGAGGTCAAATGAAATAAGAACAGTCTCACCATACTGAGAAAATAGTACAGGTGATATGTGACACCGTATCAGGGAAACAAACTTTTAGTTCTAACATTAATATTTATACCTCCTCTATACTTCTGTAAAATTTAGATGAAATGTTGTCCTATATCATAAAACTGTGATTTGCTATGGGTAAAAAAATAAAGAAACAAAATAAACTGATTTGTGGCAAAACTAGGATTTCAGAATCAAGAAGTCTAGCATTGAGCAGTTAGGAGAGTTTTTGAAAAGTTCCTAAACCTTCCCATGTTTCAGTGTTTCCCATACAAATCTGGAAAATAACATATTCCCATGAAATTCCACACTTCTCAACACCATGAAGTATAAGCTAAGAATATTTCACCAAAAACTTAATTATTGGGGCAATAATTACACTAGGGAGGGAAAAAATTAAGCATCCCTCAGAGTAAGTGTTTTGATTCTAAACTTTGCTCACCAATTTCAGCTGGGATCATCAACCTTTTCAGTGTGACAGGCCCAGGAACTACGATAGGTGGGGCCACAAGTAATCAGATAAGACTTCCCTGGACATACATTCACAAATGCAATAAATACTCCCAAAAGTGACCAAATACATCCATTTTAGGGATGACAGTTTCTCTCCTTAACCATCCAGTTTCTCTCTCTCACCAAAGAACAGGGTTTCCACGTGACTCTTGGTGTGTGGCCCTCACAAGCCACCTCTTCTGAGGGGATACCATTCATATCGTAGACACTTTAATTATTAAAGATAATTTTTTAAATGTATTATAACTTTGTTGGCTCCAAAGATGAGCTTGTTGTATATTAATGATAATGATTTTTGGACAAATAAATTATTTTTAAAAGTTATTCTTTAGTTTACAAAAGAGAAATGAAGCTTGTAATCAAATGATCTTGTTGACCTAACATCTAAAATCAACTGAACTTCTAAGTAAAGAACTGCTGCTCTCACTGATGAATTGATTGGGAAGTATCTTAAAATTAGAGTAGACATCTACTGAAATTAGCACACTGGCCAACTTTGAGTTTTTGATACTGTAGCTCTTATCATCTGCTTTTTATATCCTGTACTGAACAGTATGGTTGAATCATTCCATTTAAATCCACAAGTAATTTCTGTGTACACATCTGCCATCCTAACCCACAAACATTATACAGACAAATCAGCTATTGTAAAATATTACATTATATTAATTATCATGTTATTAGATATTAATATATAATGTTGCATAAAATAAACTATTTTATAGTAATTTCTTATTTGTTATGGAAATTTCATTAGTATAGTAATTAACTTCCTAAAATGTAATGCTTTTTTATCTACATTCTCCCTTCAAAATACTGAAGTTTATTCAGAAGAGTAATTTGACAGATACATTGATGAAAACGTTTGCAGCTTTTCAGAAAAAGTTAACTTTGTCACCATCAATAATCAGTGGAGAACCTAAGTTCTCAAAATTACAGTTTGCTAAAACTGTCTACAACACCACAAGAAAGACTGCCAAATCTTCCAGAGCCCATTTCTATAGGCTAGGAAACAAGAAATTTACAGCTAGTAAACAATGAAACTATGAGAAAGAACTTCATTTCCATGAAATCAAGGCACATAATTATTACATAATAAATTACTCCATCATGACTTGAAATTCCTTACTGTGACTTAAAATGTGAACTTTCAATTATTTTATATTCCATCTATAATGGCTGTTACCACAAAATAATAACATATACTCATTTAATAGTTTCACTTAAAGAGCTCCATTTTCTGATGGGCAAGGGAACTGACTGTGGCCAGGGTCAACCCATCTTTACTTGAACAAGCCCCTGCTTCCAAAGCAACATCCGTCTTTTACAAGTGGTTTACCCAGCTGCACAGGAAAGCAGCATGCTCTACAAATGAAGATTGGCGCCTCTGCGACAGCTCTAATGTGTACGTTTCAATACACTGGTATTGTAAGTTCATTACTGGAAATAGGGGTCTTCTTTTAACCGCAGCAAATAGATGTCCCTGTCTAGGATAGCTTGAATCTCAAGTTGCTGAAACTGACCTGACAGATGGGTTGAAACAAGAGGAAAAGAAAAGAATAAAACAATGAAATGGCAATCAGAGAGATCAGAGCAGGAGGGGAGTTCCTAGGTGTCTGTGTGTCTCCAAACACCCGCCCCTGTCCACACAACTTCGGCTCAACAGGTGCTTCGTGAAGTCAGAGTCTGATCAATTTCTNATCAGAAGTTCATCATATTTACTTATTTTAAAAATTAATTAATTTATTTTAATTGAAGGCTAATTACTTTACAATATTGTAGTGGTTATTTTAGAGCTTGAAAATTTGGGGATGCCTTACAGGATTGGTCCAGACCTTAACTTGAGTGCCGTTTTTCCTCTCTGAGATGAACATTTCTGACTACCATTTTATTCCCAGTAAGATGCAAAGCTGAGCAGTAACCAGATGGACTCACTGTCCATCCCTGCCCTGTGAAGAAAGTGGGATTCTTCAGTTGGCCAAATGACTCCAAGTTGTGAACCAGAGCTGCTCTCTCAGTGATAAGGGCCAGATTGGGACAGGATGGGAAGGAAGAGGCTTTGCAACCAGTTTCTATAACATCTGGCAGACTTCCATTCCAAAGGAGCTATGCTGAACTCTTTAGAAACCTTCTTTTAAACATCAGAAATTGCCAGCCTAGGGGGAACATTCTAATGTAACTTTCATTTCATTCAGGACATGTTTCTAAAATTTTTTAAATAAAAATTTTGCATCNTGGGACAGGATGGGAAGGAAGAGGCTTTGCAACCAGTTTCTATAACATCTGGCAGACTTCCATTCCAAAGGAGCTATGCTGAACTCTTTAGAAACCTTCTTTTAAACATCAGAAATTGCCAGCCTAGGGGGAACATTCTAATGTAACTTTCATTTCATTCAGGACATGTTTCTAAAATTTTTTAAATAAAAATTTTGCATCTGTCATGAAATTTGAAAACATTATATAGTGTCTCCTCTACTGCAGATCTATGATCTGTTTTTTAGGAACACATGGATCTTTATAGCACTTTGCTTAAGAACATGATAAGACCTACGTTCTATTAATCCAAACTGTTTTCCAGATTAAGGAAGAAAAACATCACATGGCTGTTTCATAGACACTGAGACCTACATAGTACTTTGCCAAGGGTCTCCCATCATATGAGAATTGTTCATTTTTATACCAAAAAATATATAGTTTATATTCCTGAAACAAACAAAGATATCTAAGTTTCAGAGTATTCTAAGTTTGGTGTTACAAGTTAATGATTTATTATAAAAGTAAAGCCACTGTTACAACCTCAAGTAGGTGGAGCATTTTAAGTCAGATGAAAATTATTTCTTAATTCGTTATACAGGTAGCACTGGGTTTATCCTAATGTCAACATCAATTGTCTCATTACCTCTTTGCCTCACCATCCAAGAAAGCTAAGAGATTGCCTTCCATTAACATTGTTTAAAAATAACAATTAAGAATTAAAGTATATCATTTTTCAATTTTACTTTTTAGAACATGGCTGTGTATCAGAATCAGAAAATCAAATCCAGCCACAATCAGCACTAAAAGTGAGTATATTTCATTTTCTCAGAAAACCTGTGTAAAGTCTTATCTTTCTCAGAATACTTGAGAGTGAGCAAGAATGATTAAGAATGTAAGCCAGCCACCTGACCCTCCATATGATCCCTGTAATAGGCAACTTTGAGGGATATTTTTTTTAATTCTAACAAAGTGTACATTCATGCATGCTAAGTCATTTCAGTCATGTCAGACTCTGTGCAACCCCATGGACTGTGGCCTAACAGGCTCTTCTGTCCATGGGATCCTCCAGGCAAGAATACCAGAGTGGGTTGTCATGCCCTTCTCCGGGGGATCTTCCTGACCCAGGTCTCCTGCACTGCAGGTAGATCCCTTACCATCTGGGCCACTAGGGAATCCCATAACAAAGTGTATGTTTACCTACAGATGTTCAATTGCATCCCTGTATAACTTTGTTATAGGCCCTTCAGCAACAACTGGAATCATTTCAGGCTCTCCGAATACAGACTCTGCAAAATGTTAGCATGGTATGTTTCTTTTAATTTACATAGAAAATATCCAAACTGAGGACACCATCATACATGTCTAAGCTGATGACCCCTAGCCACTTGATTACTTGAAACTAAATGTGATAAAATAGAGCTGCAATCTATTCTAGACCCCAAATTTGGAGGAAACTACATTCTGTTATGCTGCTGCTAAGTCGTTTCAGTCGTGTCCAACTCTGTGCGACCCCATAGATGGCAGCCCACCAGGCTCCCCCGTCCCTGGGATTCTCAAGGCGAGAACACTGGAGTGGGCTTGCCATTTCCTTCTCCAATGCATGAAAGTGAAAAGTGAAAGTGAAGTCACTCAGTCATGTCCAACTCTTAGCGACCCCATGGACTGCAGCCTACCAGGCTCCTTTGTCCATGGGATTTTCCAGGCAAGAGTACTAGAGTGGGCTGCCATTGCCTTCTCCAGATAGTGCACTTGGGGATGGCTTTATCCATATGACCAGGACTACATCATCCGAGAACCAGCCTCCCTCCTTATCATGGTTCTGCTTTTGACAGTATCGGATTCTCAGACTCCAGGTAGTAGCAAAAGGGCTGCTAAAAGTTCCGGCCTTTATCTTTCCAGACTCCAGTTAGAGAAGAGACTGTGCTTTTCTCTCTTAGCACTTTGTCCTGATTCTGATGGCTGGCCCCACATGCATTCTTGAAAGCAGTCCCTGTTCAGAGGGAGGCAACGCTCTTAACTGGTCACATGCTCATCCCTTGGAGCTGGAGGTGGGCTCTCTACCATCACCAAAAGCACAGGGACTTTATCCAGAAGAAACAAGGGGTAGTGTTAACAGGACAGGGTGTGGATACTGGGGATACAAAACACAAAACTTACAACTAGAGGCCCTAAATAAACTTCATCCTGATATTCCTGTACTAGAAGCAAGTGCAGGGAAATGGGAAGAGAAGATAAAATCCTCCTGAAGCTGATACAATAGATTCCACTCTGATGACAGAGATCAAGGATCTCTGATTTATTCAACAACATAAAAAGAAAACATCTACAGTTATTTTAATTCAGAAGATTTTACTTCCCTGAGTTAAGTCTTTCTGATTTTATAATCACATAGTAAAAGCATACTTTTCTTAAAGATTCCTCCAGTGATAGAGATTACAATAAGTTTAACTTATTTATATTTTATATGATGGCCAATAATTTTTATCTGTAGGAAATTTAAAGATATCTTTTAATTATAATATCTATTATTCTTGTGCATTCATAAGTTTATAAATCAAGGTCTGATATTCTTAATTTGTCTTTTAAAGGTACAGTCTGAAATCAGTGAAATATTGAACAAAAGTATTATTGAAGTAGAAAACCCACAATTTAACCCAGAAAAAAATCTAGTATTCGGCACACACAATGAAATGGCTTTGGTATGTTCCTCAACATAAAATCATTTCTACATTTCGGTATTTCAGAAATGTTACAACCTCTGATCTTCATCTTTACATTCTCCCCTTCTTCACAGGATGATTGGATTGTCAGAGGTGAAAATAAGGAAACTCCTGTCTTGAAAACCCTGAAAGATGTATGTTCACCTCCGCCATACTTCTGCAGTTTTCTTGTTTCTCTTAGAAGAACATATGAGGGGCATTTGACTTAGTCCAGATATCTGGAGAGGAGCATTTGACTTAGTCCAGATTTCTAAAGAGTCCCAAGTAAACTGAGATGCAAGGCAGCTTTTATAGCCTTTCTGTCCACTTATGAGTTCTCTTACTTTTAGGATTGACTTAGACCTAGAGTGAATTCTCTAGAACAGGTCCAAACCAGAGTCACTGTGTCTCCACTTATTAGAACTCACATTTCCAGAATAGCCACAGCCCTAGATACACTTGAAACTAGGAAGACAAGCTAAGGTTGACATACAGAAGGAATGAAAATTTTCATTTTCTTTAAACTTCCCTTTAAACTGTGGCTGCTCTCTTCCCCATCAATGTATGATGGTCTCTTGAGAAATGCTAGATTTCTATTTCTGAAATTGAGGGGTTGGCCCTGCTATCTCACAACTTAAGAAAATAAATATAATTTCTAAGCAAACTGTGAAGACCAGAGTTATAGACCTCAAAATAAAGGTAGATTTTCCTGCAGAAAATGAATCATATTTGTTAGGCTTCTCTGCTGAAGAAATGGATAAAATGTTCATTCTGGTTGTAAAAATATATCGTCCCCCAAATATGGTCTTAATTGGTTGGTCACGTAGCAAATGATATAGTACATTTATAGTGTGATTTTTATTTTTACTAGCCTATAGAGAATCAAGAAGAAACCCTTTCTACAGAGAAAATTCATCATTTTGAGGATTCCAGGACTCTTCATTCAGCAGAAGAAAAATTCAGCAGTGATAGTATTGACAGTCTTCCTCAAAGTATAGATGTTCCATGCCAGATACATTTCAAGGACATATTAACTCTGAGAACTTCAACAGATAATTCAGCTTCAGAAAATTCTGACAGGTTGAAGAATTATAATAACTTTTATAATTTTCTACCTAATGCACCTCAAAATGGGATGTCTCAAGCTGAGACGCTAATTCTGGATAAGTCCAGAATGACAATGCCTTTACTCAAGAATGGATTTTGTGAAAATTTAGATGATATTTGCCATTCCATCAAACAAATGAAGGAAGAGCTTCAAAAGTCACATAATAGGGAACTAGCGCTTACAAATGAACTGCAGACTTTAAAAGCTGTTCCAAGGCATGTGAATTATGACCTGCCCCCCATTCACAAGGAAAAAAACAATTTCATTAAGGAAGAAAATATTGAAAGTAACTTAAGTGAAGATATAAAATCAAAGAGAATTTTGGAATTAGAGGCATTAGTAAACAAACTGCTCCCACTTAGGGAAACAGTGTCAAAATTCCATGTGAATTTTTGTAGGAAATGTAAAAAATTATCTAGGAGCGAAATACACAGAGGAAAAAGGAATGAGAAAAACAATAAAGAAATTCCTATCACTGACAAGAATATTGCAGATTTAAAACTCCATTCCAGAGTCCCGAGACATACATTGGCATTCTTTGACCCAACAAAATATGAAATGAAAGACAAAGAAAAACAACCATTTACAGTAAAACGAGGATCAATACTATTTGAAAATGAGAAAACATCCAAAGTCAATTCTGTTACTGAGCAATGTGTAGCAAAAATTCAGTACTTACAGAATTACTTGAAAGAATCTATGCAAATACAGAAAAAAGTAATGAAACTAGAGAATGAAAACCTAACCCTTAAAACAAAAATTAAACCTCTTGTCTTTACCACACAATCTCTGATACAGAAAATTGAAATGTATGAAAAGCAACTTAAGACACTGGTTGAAGAAAAGAATACTCTCCAGACCAAGTTAACTAAAACAGAAGAAGATGGCAAAGAATGTCTTAAAGAAATGAAAAAAATAGTTAGCAACTATAATGTTCTCCAAGGACAAAATAAAACCCTCGAGGAAAAAAACAGTCAACTTTCTTTGGAGAATCAACAAATAATAGAAGCATTAGATCAACTAAAAAGCAAGGAACACAAAACTCAAAGTGATATGGCCATTGTCAATAATGAAAACAAACGACTGAGCATAGAAATGGAATCAATGAAAACAAATATATTATTGATACAAGAGGAAAAAGAAATGTTAGAGAAAAAAACACATCAGCTTCTAAAGGAAAAAGGTGCACTGGAAAATGAACTGAAAGAAACCCGCCTAGAGACAGCACAGCTGAAAGAGAAAGAAAGACTGGCAAAAATTGAACAAGAGACACTTCTTCAAATAGTAGAAACAGTTAAAAATGAAAAGCTTAATCTTGAAACCACCTTACAAGAATCTACTGCTGCGAGAGAGATGATGGCAAGAGAAATTGAGGATATGCAAACATACCAATCTACTGCGGAAGAGAATTTTCTGCAAGAGATAAAAAATGCAAAGTCAGAAGCAAGTATTTATAAGAATAGTTTGTCAGAAATGGGCAATGAATGTGAACTGTTATCAAAAATGGTAATGGAAATTAAGACCGATAACCAGCTTCTAAAAGAAGAACTAAAAAAAAATAGTCAAGAAAGTATAAAATTTGAAAATAGCATCAGTAGACTTGAGGAAGACAAAATACTCTTAGAAAACTATGTAAGAAGTATAGAGAATGAAAGGGACACCTTGGAATTTGAGATGCGGAATCTTCAAAGAGAATATTCAAATCTAAGTGAAAAAATCTGCAGTCACCATATTGACCTCTCAAAAATGGGTCACGTTTCAAGGAAAGATAAATTCCATTTTGACATCTATGATATTTATGAAGACACCTCTAGTCCTGGGAATAGGCCTTTAGCCCTTAGTTTGAAAGGTATGTATATCTTCGTGGATTCGTAGAAATGTGTTTAAGATTTCTTTTGTTTATCAGGCATTAGCCAGAGGACAGTAATAAGAAGGCAAACACTATTTTTGTAAGATTTGTATCCAATTCATTACATAGTCTGAATTACTTAGAGATTTTGGTCCTTTGATGAGTTGTGTTATTTATACTACTTCTATATATTGTATATGGCTAAAGCAACTTTGGTAGCAAGCAGGAAATTTTTTAAATTATTATTTTTCCACAGTACACTTAGCAGTCCCATCTTTTCAAAAATTCTCCTTTTTTTCCCCCCAGGAACTCCAAGTAAACTCTATCAACTGCTTCCATCCAAGACATGTAAATAAATTTCTGAAAACAGTATTTTAAAATCTTTCATCCGGGTACTTTTTCAACAAAAAACTTTAAATTTTCCTCCACATATCATCATGATCACCTTATAATTGATTGGGCTAGTTTTTAATTAGAAATTGGAATTAGGTATATATTCTCATGCTGTCAAGAACTATAAACACCTTGAAACTTTATCCAGTTTGTAAGCTAATAATGTGTTATAGCCTGACGCGGTGTCGTGGATTCCAGTGGAAGACATGAGAATCCCGGATCAGAGACAAAGGAGCTTGTTGCTCACAGCAACAGCAGTAGGCAGAGTAACAGCACTTTCCCATGGGTTCTTCCAATTCCAACAGGCAACGTGAAAAAAGTCACACAGTGGTAATTACAAGAGAAAACTCTGAGCTTTTCCTTTAAATACAATAACAGGTCAAATAGCCATTTTAATGTCTATTTGCTAATTCCATCTTCTCTACCATTATGGGGTTCATTTCTATTGACTGATTTTTCTCCCAGTTGTGGGTTACATTTTCCTGTTTCCTGGCATGTCTAGTAGTTGTGTTTTGTTTCTGTTTTTAAACTGGAAGATGGATTTAAAAAATAATAATAATTGTATTTACTTGTTTATTTTTGGCCGTGCTGGGTCTTTGTTGCTGCGCAGGCTTTTCTCTAGGTGCGGTGAGCAGGCAACTCTGGCATGCAGGCTTCAGTAGTTGCCGCTCGTGGGCTCTAGGGCACAGGCTCAGTCGTTGTGACACACACAGGCTTAGCAGCTCCATGGCATGAGAGATCTTCCCGGATCAGAGCGCGAAACTGGGTCTCCTGTATTGTCACGTGGATTCTTCACCACTGAGCCTGCAGCGAAACCTGGATTTTTGTGAATTTTACATTGTCGAGCGTCTGAATTTGGTGTCTTCCTTTACAGATTGTTGGACCTGGTTGTGCTGGGTTGTGCTTACTTCTCTTTCAGTCAGATCCTTTTGAGCCTGGTTTTTTAGACTTTCATTAAGGTGGGTGCAGAGTAGTCTCTAGCCTACCCTAGCAGCTCTGGAGCCACCACCGAATGCAGAGAGGTGGGAACACCCTAGCCTTGGCTTGTTTGGTGACATTTATCACTATGTAACTAGATGAATTTTTATTCATTTATGTCTACCTGGAAAAAACTTAGCTACTCTGAGACAAACGTATTCCCCTCTGAGGCTCATGATACCCCTGATACTGTCTTTGAGATGTTCATTCCACACTGTCCTTTGGATAGGAAATAAAAATTTTAAATATTCCTTTAGAAAGCTTTTTTCAGTCTTCTTTAAAAATTTATTCTTTAGGAAAAAAGTAAACAGTGACGAGGCATGAAATAAAAATATATGTTTGACAACAGGAAAACTTCTCTGTACCCTCTGAATCCCTTCAAAAGTCACATGTGTATCTGGATTGACCTGGCTTCCCCACCATTGGAAAAAGTTGGGTCTAGAAGCAGAGCACTGTAGCTTCTACCCACTCTGATTTTCAGCTCTGGGAGGCTTAGAATGGCAGAGGGACGAGTACTAAGAAAAAAACCATGAATCAAAAATAACTCCCTAAACACATTGTACTAATCAGTTCAGTTCAGTCGCTCAGTCGTGTCTGACTCTGCGACCCCATGGACTGCAGCACACCAGGCTTCCCTGTCCATCACCAACTCCCGGAGCTTACCCAAACTCATGTTCATCAAGTCAGTGATGCCATCCAACCATCTCATCCTCTCTCCTCCCCTCTCTTCCTGCCTTCAGTCTTTCCTAGCGTTAGGGTCTTTTCAAATGAGTCAGTTCTTCACATCAGGTGGTCAAAGTATTGGGGTTTCAGCTTCAGTATCAGTCCTTCTAATGAATATTCAGAACTGATTTCCTTTAGGATTGACTGGTTTGGCCTCCTTGCAGTCCAAAGAGTCTTCTCCAGTACCACAGTTTAATTAATAGATACTGTAAACTTCCCTTTTAAATACCACCACTACCCCACCCCAACTGAATGAGAACTATTGAGAGATACCTCACTATGAATTACAGGAATGTATTTAAATCATAACTTTTAAGAACAGATTTTTTCAAAGTGATAGGGCCAGTGAAGAGGTAACATGGGAAGGAAGAGGATAAGACCTAGAGAGGCAGCTACAGAGAATGAGAGAACACAAGGACCAACTTCATCCATCTTGAAACCTGGCCATTTTTTATTAGATACTGAACTGAAAGTGCAGTCCCCAGTCTCCCAACCCCACACACACCCTAGACCCTCACCAACCCTGCTCAGCCTGGGGTTGCCACTGGCAGATCCGATGCTTTATATCGGATATACATAGAAGGTACCATACCACATTAACTGAGCTATCTGCCTCACTATACAATGCATGTATACGAGAATCTATTAAATAAGACTGGATCAGTACTTCCCTGATGTTAAGAATGCTTTAATGGACTGAGACACTTGGATAGCTGTCAACTCAACCTCCAAATACCTCCAAGAAGGAACAGGAAATTAAGAATTTACTGTAAAGCAACTATACTCCAATAAAAATTAATCTTAAAAAAAAACAAACAGAAAAACGATACTACTTAATAGAAAAATAAGCATTCATTGTGCACATTCTACACCTCCAGTCCCCATTTTCATCCCTACCCTCCTACTCGGCAATATTTTTATTGTTAGGAGCAAAATATGTCAAATGAAAGAGTACACTTTTGAGATTTTATAACAGTTTCAAACATTCCTAAACATCTCCTCAGAAACACAGATCAAGAAACAGAGCAATTATTAGCAAATACTAGTCATTTATTGATGTAATAGTATGAGAAGAAGGAAGAGCATTAGAGTCTCAGCCTTAAATTTCTTCTAAATGTTTGAGCTATTTGCTCCACACATCTTACATATTTTTTCAAATAATGATCACTTGATAGTGTATTTTTGGTATTCAGGACCTGTAAGGTTATGTGTCTTTCAGATGCTAATATGACTGTACTGAAGCAGTCTTGTAGTTCTTCATATTTAGTGCCCTAAAATTGGAAAATAAATGCACATTTAATTTGATAGGCACAGGTAATAGATCTGTATATTCTTGTAAAAAAAAACCATTTTGCAATTAAAAGTTAACAATCTAAACGAAACCAAACTTTCTCACTACAGAAAAAGCTTCACGTATATCAGATATACTTTTAAAATGTAATTTAAGAGGAACAACTGGTTTATGAGACCAATTTTAAATACTACTCAGCGTTTTAAAATTAGGCTAAAAGAAGCTAAAACTTGATTTAGGATAATATTTGTGATAATGAAAAAAAAAGATATTTCAATAAACTCAAAATACTAAACAAATGATAAACTTCTGAACAGTCGGATATGTTTTTCCTTTGCTTTAAACGTGTGTTATGCTAGAGCATCATAGAATTTTCTCAGATCTGTTCTCTGGATAGCCAGAAAACTTGAAACCACTACTCCCTACCCCACACAAAATTCCATTTATTTGAGTGTGAGTGTGTTGAGGAAAATTCTAACTTTATTGTCAGTTCGGTTGTCAAAGGATAAAGGTCAAAGGACATGGAAAAAAGGCTCCACATCTTTGTTTCCCAAATGAATCCTCTACCAACTAGCCTGCAAAAAAATATTCCTACAGACAACAGTTAAACTATATAAATAATGAAGGGCGGCATTACTTTCGTGATTATAATAATGATGTTTTTACAATCACTATCCACAAGTAATAAAGATGTACTAGTGTTTCTACAAAAGGCATATGAATTTGATGTCCTTTTCNCCTTTCCATCAAAATATACTCCAGATGAAAATTTAAATGCAAAAGGATAAGACTAAGAAATCAAGAATGTATATTTCACTAATGTTGCTGGGAAGGAAAGTCATTCTGAGAATGACAGAAACTCAGCACAGAGGACTCATAAAATCATTATTTTATATGACTTTATCTTTATAAAATTTATATTTTATAATGATAAATCATTATTACTATTTCTGAATAGCACACAAAGTCAAAGATTCAATAGACTAGAAAAATTATTTTCAACACAAATGATAAAACAATATCCTTAATATATGAAAAGATCTTACAGATCAATATGAAAAAGACAAATGTCTTAATAGAACATTTGCAAGTAAAAGGAACACACAATTCACCAAAAAAAAAAAAAAAAACACTAAGGTATAAACTAAGTCTATAAACTGTAAGGGAGATTTTTATTTTTATTCACACTTGTAAACCTCAGCAGGAGCAAGACAGTTCATTATAATCACCCTTCGAAAACTAAAGATGGTCTGACTTTTTATGGTTTTGAGAAAAACTATACCTAAGATCAACACAGGTGCTTAGAAAATTTCTTGTAAATTAAAATACTTTAGAGAATGAGTAATAATTATTTCATTATTCTTTATGGTATCCATATTCTATGACTTTTCATAATTTCATCAAAACGGGTTTCATGATTCATAGCACTAATAGAAACAAATGGGTAATAAAAGAATATGACAGCAAGAGGCAACATTTCTTTATGATGCTTGATATTTTTCATTCTAAAAACTTTAACTTACCTTTTTACCAGGAGAAGAGGGCTTAAAAGGGTTTCCAACTGTTTCTTTCTTCTCTACTTTTTTAATTGGTGGTAAAGGTTTCTCAGACATATAAGGATTGGTATCAAAATATTCCCTTGGGTAAAGATTTAATTTGAAAGCTGTCCCTTTAAGTAAACGATGATGTTCTTCATTCTCTTTCTGTAAATTAAGAAGTTTGAAATAACATTAGATAGCAAAAATTACTCAACACCGCAAGTAACGTAAAGTTAATTTAACTTTACATTTTAATATAAGCATGCAGATTTTTTAAGTATATACTTCTGGGTTCACTTATTTGAAACATTCCTTTGCTATGTTCTATTTTTATGATACGAAAGTTATGTTTGTTTAGGAAGAAGCACAGCTATGATTGTTCATCTTGAATATAAATGTATTTGATGTATATAGACATATCACTTGAGCAAATCTTTATTAACTATCTATAATATTATATAATGCATTAAAAGTNATTTAACTTTACATTTTAATATAAGCATGCAGATTTTTTAAGTATATACTTCTGGGTTCACTTATTTGAAACATTCCTTTGCTATGTTCTATTTTTATGATACAAAAGATATGTTTGTTTAGGAAGAAGCACAGCTATGATTGTTCATCTTGAATATAAATTTATTTGATGTATATAGATATATCACTTGAGCAAATCTTTATTAACTATCTATAATATTATATAATGCATTAAAAATAAAAGTCAGTTTCTAGTTCAAACCCTAACTCCTTCCTGCTTTCTAGCATTTCCCAGGGACACTGGGAAAGTTACTGACCCTTTTAGTGTCACATTTTCTTCAACTATAAATGACGATCATAACATCCCCCGACCCTTAATGCTATGATAAAGATTAAATGCGATTATGTGTTCAAAGTACCTGGCACATGGTAGGCCTTCAAAAAATGTCAGCTTTTTTCCTAAGAATAAGGAATATTTACTTTTTACATTACAACACTTTTATGTTACAATATTATTTTAGGAAATTCAGGGACATAAAAGTTCTGACTTATGAATAGTAAGTTCTAACTGCAGAATGAAAGAGTTTTATTCTAAAGAGAGAAAAGTATCTTATATCCATAAACTTAGGATGAAAGACTAATTACTAAGCTATTGATAATACTGCCTTGTATGTATTTATATATTAGGTATTAACATTCCTATAGAATATATTATTCTATTCTATGTAAAAAGTAGTTTACAAAGAATCTTATATAAAGTGAAGAGTCCACACATAGAAACAAGAGATGACTATTTTCAAATGACCAAGGTTTCTGCTCAAATTAACAGAAAACTTTTCCTGGGTTTGGACATGCCCATTTGCAAAATTGGCTACTATTCCTCTATCTCATGCGTGCATGCGTGCTAAATCACTTCAGTCGTGTCTGACTCCGTGTGACCCTATGGATTATAGCCCACTAGGCTCCTCTATCCATGGGGATTCTTCAGGCAAGAATACTGGAGTGGGTTGCCATGCCCTCCTCCATCTATCTCACTGCCATTTAAAGTCACCACATCCAAAATTATTGAAGACTGCATGCTGAAAAAAAACCGAAAATTTAAAAACTTATATCCTTTTCTAGTCTCCACTTCCTCCCTTCTCCCCAATACTCTTCCATTCTGTTCCCTCACCATAATGGCCTGATCAGCCCAAAAGGACTACCACTACTTTCTTAGGCACAAAATATTAGGGTGTGTTGGGAATACAACTAAGGATTAGGATACAATGCTTAGAATCAAAATAGAGCAGAGCTGATCAGGCCATGCTGACAAAAGTCTCACAGCTAGTTTAGAGAGATGGAAGATAAACTATAGCAGGAATTAAAACTCATCCAGGGAATCTAAAATCAAAATGATAAAATTATTACAATTCCTAAACATCAATCTGCCATTGCCCACATTAATACAAATAGATAAAACAAAATAAACCCTAATTGGATCACAAGTGAATTCTCTAAGTCAACTAAATAANTAGGCACAAAATATTAGGGTGTGTTGGGAATACAACTAAGGATTAGGATACAATGCTTAGAATCAAAATGGAGCAGAGCTGATCAGGCCATGCTGACAGAAGTCTCACAGCTAGTTTAGAGAGATGGAAGATAAACTATAGCAGGAATTAAAGCTCATCCAGGGAATCTAAAATCAAAATGGTAAAATTATTACAATTCCTAAACATCAATCTGCCATTGCCCACATAATACAAATAGATAAAACAAAATAAACCCTAATTGGATCACAAGTGAATTCTCTAAGTCAACTAAATAAGAGAAAGACTGAAATAAGTTACAAGGGATTCCTTTACCTTGTTATTTAGTTTTGCTGCATCATAGAGATCAGAAGAGTGTGAAAACTGCTTACCTATGGTAACATTTGCATAGCTAAGGAAGGAAAATAATGATGATGACTTCAGGGTTCAGAAATTAAATTTTTTAAATTCAGAACAAATGATACGAAAGTACTGAAATATCTTACCCATATCCAGTTCCTTTCTTTCCTGGGTTTGTGTATAAATTCTTTCCAGGTGGCTCATATTTTTCTTTGGGTTTGGACTGAGCACTGAAAAACGGGACTGGTCCCCCTATGGTTCCATAGTAACTTCCTAATCCACAGCTTAAATACAGTGTAACAAGAACAAAAAGAAGCAAGTTCAAATAGTGATCTTTGTGTTATATGTATTTTACCAAAATTTGTAAAATATTATTGAAAGAGGAGCAAAATATACGCAGTAGATTTGACTTGCCTAACTTCGGTAAGAAAAAAANGTAACTTCCTAATCCACAGCTTAAATACAGTGTAACAAGAACAAAAAGAAGCAAGTTCAAATAGTGATCTTTGTGTTATATGTATTTTACCAAAATTTGTAAAATATTATTGAAAGAGGAGCAAAATATACGCAGTAGATTTGACTTGCCTAACTTCGGTAAGAAAAAAAAACAAAACTCTTTTGTTACTTTTTCAATCTAATTTTCCCTATTATTCAAAGTCAAAAATTCCATTTTAAATGTTCTACATAAACAAAGCTTTAGCAATCTCAATGGCACCCCACTCCAGTACTCTTGCCTGGAAAATCCCATGGACAGAGGAGCCTGGTAGGCTGTAGTCCATGGGGTCACTAGGAGCTGGACAGGACTAAGCAACTTCACTTTCACTTTTCACTTTCATGCATTGGAGAAGGAAATGGCAACCCACTCAGTGTTCTTGCCTGGAGAATCCCAGGGACAGGGGAGCTTGTGGGCTGCCGTCTATGGGGTCGCACAGAGTCGGACACGACCGAAGCGACTTAGCAGCAGTAGCAGTAGCAGCAGCAGCAGCAGGAGGTTAGAAGAGTTTACATTAGTTCAATTAACCACAAGAATAAACAGACCCTTTGTGTGTTCTTCTGCTGTGTTTTTTCTAAAATTATTTTTTATTTAAGCATAGTTTATTGACAATATTATATTAGTTCCAGGGGATGGGAAAGTTGAACAGGAAAAGTTGTTTAAAGGATAAAATACATATGTTACATGAAAAATAAATAAAGTAGTAGCCCCAAAAATACACACTGGAATTTACATCTAAGAAGAAAAGTAAGAAATCCAAAAAAAAGTAGTAATAATAATAATAAATAGTTCACACTTCTCCAAAGTGTACAAAGGTAGGAAAAGATAAACTATAATAACAGAAAAGAAGACATTCTCCACTCTTAATAAAAACAATTTAACTTTGGAAGACTGAAGCTTTACTAATCTCAAAATCACAAATAAGCACAAAATTATTTTTCAACCAATCCTCATCTGTCATAAACTCTAGATTGAGAGTCAATGTTATCGAGTGTGAATTAACATCATACTATAAAACTCAGCTATAGTATATCACATAGACTATATGATTTTATCAGTTTAAGGATTTAAAGTTTTAAAAAAAAGAAACTTATCCTGACAGTTTTTACAACTAAAATACTGTTAAGCCCCTCCATGCAACTTCATGATGACTTTTAAACAATGTACCTTTGATAAATTATCCTTTTTATCCAAAAAAGATTTCTCCTAATTTCACATTTTTTATTTATACTTTTTTAAAGTTTTAAAAAGCAGAAAATACAGTCAAGGCCACAAACAAGATGATCCAAGGCAATTTTTTTTCTAGTCTGACTACTGCAAGATGTTCAACTAAAACTTATTTTCATTATTTAGTTGGCTTTATTAGTATAACTGACAGAAAATAGTGACATAAATGACTAAAAATTTAATGTGACAATGAGAATCTACTTAATCAATTACCCTACAACTTAAATCACCCAATATAACTGTCTCCATCTAAGACAAACTTAACCTAAAAGTCACACTTCAAAAAATGAGTCATACGTAAGTAAGTCCTACAGAAAAATCAACAATTTAGGCTGGAGGAGAGAGAGTGATGCAGGAGGTAGATTGAAGATTTTCTCCCCAATACTTACGGCTTTTTCTCTCCACTGCTGGGGAGGAAAGCTTTGCTTAGGTTTTTTTTGGCTTCCTCCATCATGTACCGTCTCCTCACTTGATTCGGATTGACATAGCCTTCACCTTCAAAAATCCTTGCAAAATGGGGATCAAAATAACCTGCCTGGAGATTGGACATTTCTTTGGATCCCCCAGGTAGCATCTGTCTATTTTTGCTTGCAGCTTCATTAAAAGGTCCTTTAAAGATAAAATAGGAATATGACAATTTTGAGCTCACCATTAATAAAAGGACATGAAAAATGACAGAAAACGTTCCTGATCCTTGCCACTGGAACACCAGGCCAACAGAGAAAAGTTTCAAAACATGATTTGAGCCGATGAGTTTTGAGCTCTTAAATGCTGTTTCAAAATGGTCACTGAAAGATTCATATCAAAGGCTTCACTGACAATAAGAACTAAGGCATTTCCATAAAACAGTTTAATAATTAGATTGAGATTCTCTTAAACTCTGAATCTGAGAGCTGGAAGAGGCCTTACAGGTCACTGAATCCAATGTTTTCCCATAGGAAACTGTTTTGCATCTTGCCTTTTTAACAATTTATCTTAGAGATGTTCCATATCAGCGTATTCTTTTTTATTGTTTTATTATGACTTCTAAAAATCTTTCAGGTATTTATCTAGAACTTCATTTCCAAGAAAGTGATCATGGATGGCCATTTTAGATGTCAATGTAAATGCTATTTGTATAGTAGAGTGTCCCAACTAAGGGGAAAAAAAAACCCAATGGTTCAGTCCCTTCATGGTTGTGATTCCCTTTTTGGGCTTTCCAGGTAGGGTGCCAGTGGTAAACAATCTGCTTTCCAATGCAGGAGCGACAGGGCATTGGGGCGATTCCTGGGTCCAGAAGATTCCCTGGAGAAGGAAATGGCAACTCCTTCTAGTATTCTTGTCTGAGAAATCCCACAGACAGAGGAGCCTGGAGGGCTACAGTCCATGGGCTTGCAAAAGAGTTGAACACAACTTAGTGACTAGACAACAAACAAAAAAAATATTCTGGGAGAAAACTGCCATGCACCTTGAAAATAAATACAAATACCTATCAGGAGAGTATATGAAGGTAGGCTAGTCCAAGAAAACGAGCTTCCTGATCTCCCAAAAAAAAGTTCTCTCTTACCGCTACTGAAATTTCACACGTGTTTTCAACTTTATACCTAAAGCTTTAAAATACAGACCATTCAAAAAGATCATTTAACAAACATTTAAATCAAAATTTTATAGCGGGAACATCCACTCTTAGGCTGTAAAGAAAACAAGTTATACTTACGATTAAACTGTGACACATATTTATCCCCCACGGTGATATATTCCATCTCACTGAAGAGGCCAATCCTCTCCATATCAGTCTTTCCTCCTTCCGCAGGCATGGCTGCTCCCTGTTGGCTGTGTGCTCTACGTTGGTGACTTCAGCGGGTTTCTTAGTGCTACTTCTATAGCAAAATTCTACTCTATACTGAAAAATACAGGAGAAAATTTAGGGAAAAGGTGATTCTAACTTTCAGTCCAAAATAGTTTCAGTCTGAGAGTTAACATGCACATAGTTACATCATAAAACAATAGTCCCAAGCTATATATGGGGAAAGAATCTACTTTGTGGGGCCGAGGGAGAATAATGGAGATTCAAAATTATCACCACGAACCCTCCCCTTGAGTTTCCAGCTGAAATATCCACAAATTACAAAGAAATGTTTATCTGTGGCGCTGCCCTTCATCTGTCAAAAACAGTAACATGACGGTACAGTGGGGATAATTACTGTATAAACAACGTCCTTCTTTTGAGAAGTTCAAAGTTGACTGAAAGATCTTAATTATATAAGGCAGTCATTTTTAGTTTAAACCCTTCTATCTAAACATACTACATTGTCCCTTGTATTAAAAATTACAACTTACTTTTACAGAATGCACAACACACCTAGGGCATTACCCTATAATTCTTGAATTTTTTCAAGTTTAAACGTATATAACAAATGTGCCACTTGGCGTGTATCAGTTCACAACAGGGATAGGAAGAGAGGACAACTGACTAAGCAAGATAAACATGAAGAACAGCAAAACAAAAATCCACAAAGAATTCAGAGTATTTGTTAAAGAGCAGACTGCAACTATGAGTTCTTAAAATATCACTCTAAATATGCAACTACGTATTTGGATGTTTCCTTTAACTAGACATGTTCTAAAAAAGTTGGACCAAAGAACTAAGAATACTTGCCTCCATTTCATGGTAATATTTTTGAAGCACCAACTAGATCTAGGTACTGGACACAAAGGTTGATGAATAAAACAAACACTGGCTTACACTTCCCAGTTTATAATCCAAGGTAAGAAACTTCTGCCTTGAATTTAGAGCAAGCTGTTTCAATGACAGGATTGCCTATTTGAATCTGTGGCTCATCCTCTCCTCCTCCTTGCCATCCTACCTCTGATCACCTATGCTTTAAAACTAAACGTCAGTCAGTTGGAGGGCACTAATTTGTTTCATGTTTCAAGGCTCCATCTCCACTGCAACCTTAAAGTCTTCCTGTGCTGCTACAGGGGCTCAAATCCTTTAAATGGCTCAGAAGGCCACTATCACCCTCACCTGTCACCATGGGAACCCCCTCTCCCTGGAACCTAAGCTCCAATTGTCTTTCAGTTCTCAAGTTGGCCACTCTCCAAGCACAGGACACTAGCACATGCTGTCTCACTTTTGCCAGGTACTTCACTGTGCCTACCCCATTCTTTCCTTAATAAATACTGATCCTTCTGATCGTTTAGCTCATTTTTCAGTTCCTTAATTCACTTCATCATAGCACCATGTACTTCCCTCTCCAAGTCCTGATCATGGATACTTATTTTATATTGGGGTATTTTACATTCACCTTGTAGGGATCTTGAATTAACTGCTGTTTTCCTTCACTTGGTTTTTCCGGTGGTCATGTATAGATGTGAGAGTTGGACTATAAAGAAAGCTGAGCACCGAAGAATTGATACTTTTAAACTGTGGTGTTGGAGAAGACTTTTGAGAATCCCTTGGACTGCAAGGAGATCCAACCAGTCCATCCTAAAGGAGATCAGTCCTGGGTGTTCATCGGAAGGACTGATGTTGAGGCTGAAACTCCAATACTTTGGCCACCTGATGCAAACAGCTGACTAACTGGAAAAGACCCTGATGCTGGGAAAGATTGAGGGCTGGATGAGAAGGGGACAACAGAGGATGAGATGGTTGGTTGGTATCATTGACTCGATGGACATGGGTTTGGGTGGACTCCGGGAGTTGGTGATGGACAGGGAGGCCTGGCGGGCTCCGTTCATGGGGTTGCAAAGAGTCGGACACGATTGAGCGACTGAATTGTGAAAAGTGAAAGTGAAGTAGCTCAGTCGTGTCCGACTCTTTGCGACCCCATGGACTGTAGCCCACCAGGCTCCCCAGGCCATGGAATTTTCCAGGCAAGAGTACTGGAGTGGGTTGCCATTTCCTTCGCCAGCGGATCTTCCCAACCCAGGGATCGAACACGTGTCTCCCACACTGCAGGGAGACCTTACCGTCTGAGGGGATCTTGAATTAACTGCTGTTTTCCCTCACTAAACTGTGGCCTCCAGGAAGATAGGAACCACCCAACAAAGTGTGACACAGAGGGAGAAAGGAAAGGAAACAAAAGGGGAGTTTTTGCCTTGAATTTTTCCACTACTTAACTCCTGTTGAGCAGCATTGGCNTATCCCCAGCTCACCCTGCTCTTCCTCCAGTTACCCCGTCTCAGGTCACCGCACCGTTGTTCATGCCAAACACCTGGAAATCATCCTTGACATCGCCCTCTTCGCAGCTCCTGACATCTGTACCGTGACGAAATCCTATGGAATCTACAGGGGCTTCCCTGATAGCTCAGTTGGTAAAGACTCCTCCTGCATTGCAGGAGACCCCGGTTCAATCCCTGGGTCGGGAAGATCCTCTGGAGAAGGGATAGGTTACCCACTCCAGTATTCTTGGGCTTCCCTTGTGGCTCAGATGGTTAAGAATCCGCCTGCAACGCGGGAGACCTGGGTTTGGTCTCTAGGTTAGGAAAATCCCCCGGAGAAGGGAACAGCTACTCACTCCAGCATTCTGGCCTGACTATATAGTCCATGGGGTCGCAAACAGTCGGACACGACTGACTTCTAAGTGGTTGTCAATCATCACAGTCTCTAGTTATTCTTGTCTTTGGGATCATGAGATCTAGCCCTCTGCTCTGGTCTCTTAAGTGGTCTTTTAAGCAGGCCTTCCCCAGTCAAAGCCCCTGCCTGGGAAGGGCTTGGCCACCTTCACCCCTATCTTTCCTTTAGAATTTGGAATGTTCTTTGGAGTATCTCCTTTGGAATACTTTTATCTACTTACCCCTCAGGTCTCAGTTTAAATATTATTTCTTCAGAGAGAGTCTCAATTCAGAAGTGTAAGGAGATTCTAGTGTGTTCACATAAGACCTCTATGGAGCCTTCAGAACAACCCTGTGATGTATATTTTTCCAGTATTACAGAAAAGACACACTTGAGTGATTAGTTACAAGGTCATACAGAAAGTCACAGTTAAGTGTTGCTCTTGCTAACTTTTATCTTCAGTATCTTTCAGTGCCATTAAATATTTTTTATTCAAATAGGTACATAGTATTTAACCAACTCCTTAACAGATTCTTACTGATATCTATTTAGGTGGGGTTTTTTGGTTTGTTTTTTGCTGTGATGAACAACAGTACGATAAGTAGACAGCATTCAAGCTAACTTTGTCCTGAACTTTCTTGATTACTTCTTTAGGATAAATTCCAAGAAGTATAACTGGGGCAAAGGGCATGGCCTTTCAATAGGTTATAATTTGTGGAAAATAAAAGCAGTCGCCCTTGGAACAATGTGACAGGGATTATAAATGAGAAAAATAGTAATGGTACCTATTTTGAGTATCAGAGTTAGTATATGTCCAGTCGTTTAGCATAGTGCCTTCTACTTTTTAACAGCTCAGTAAATGTAGTACTTACTGATTGAGTTAAAAATAGGACTCTTACTGTGTAGTATGGCTCTTCATCTTGTTCAAGGCATATTTTGAGAATCTGATGAAATCTTTGAATCCTTTTCCCAGAGGTTGCCTTCCTTTGTCCTACCTTTCTCCCCAAGCAAAATGATATATGTCATCAACTACCTGAAACTCAGCATATGGACCCAAATTAAGAACTGCTAATAATTTCATTTTACAAGTGCTTTGTCCCCCCCCCTTTATAAGTTGCAGGTATTAAATATGCACATAAAGCATGATTTTTCATGGCTATATAATCTTTGTAATTATTTAATTGGTCTCCTCTTGTTGACAGATGAACATTCATATACACTAATCTTTGTGTGTTTTGCAGATTTCCTTAGATTAAATTTCTAAATGCAGAATTACTAGACCAAGAATACGAATGTAAGGCTTTTGATTCTTATTGCCACATCACCCTATGATGGATTCTAAGAGTTTATACTCCCACCATCAGTGATGTATTAGTTTCCTCTCATTGTCTTGCCCACCAGTTGTTGTCATATTAAGTTCAGTGTTCCTCTCCCATTCTTAAACCATTTCTTGACCGTTGATCTTTTCATGGCATTCTTAAACCCTATGATTGTGAAGACTATAATTTAGAAATACTGTCCCAGAGCAGTGTGGTCCTCAACCTTTTTCTTTTAGAATCATTGACATAGAAGAGTTTTTAAATATCCTCCCCAGACCAATGTATCAGAACCTCTGGGAGTGTAGCCTAGGAATGGATACTTTAAAATCCTCAGGTAATTTCAATGTGGAACAAAGGCTGAGAACCTCAAATACAGAATTTATGGTGGTGTTTTTTTCCATAAAGCAAGGAATTAACTCATAAAATAATTTGAAAAGTCACACTTAATTTATGCCATAATCTAAATTCAGTTAGATTCTAATTTATATAAAAATGAAGTTCTTTTGTTTTACAATGAAATTTTGGTTTTATTTGTCTTAGGTCATTTCAGAGACTATGGATATACTCTTCAGAATAAGAGGTGGCCTTGATCTAGCTTTTCAGCTAGCTACTCCTAATGGTAGGTCTTCCAAGATACTCTCCTTTTTAACTATAAAAGTGACAATGAAATATGGTGATATTCTCCCTATTTTGCAAATGAAACTGAGTGAGAGGGTGAATAAACTGTCTAAAGTCAAATAGTAAGTGATATGAATTGTATTTGAACTTAGACGCTGCATTCCCCACCACTGCTAGCCCATGGGGCTCCTCTGCACATTAAGGTATCCCCTTAAGAAGCTTTACTGCCCTCTCCAAGAAAATTGTCACAATAAATATAAATATCCACCCTGAGCATAATGTAAATGAGACAGCTAGACTTAAACTTTGCAGACTTAAATAGTACATAACCCTAAGACTCCAGAACCCATTCTCTTGAGGTCATGTGGTTTAGGAACGGCAGGCAGGTTCTATGGGAGAAAAATCAGCAGTGTTGGTATAAACCAAACTCTAGGATGTCTTCCTCTTGCGGACTGCTGCCACAAACCAAGCTAAAGGATATCAGAGGAGGATGATAAGGAGCTGTGTTTGAGATGTGTTTCATTTGAAATGCCACAGTACATCAAGTGTGAATTCCCAGCAAGCAATTGGTAATTTGAGTCTGAAACTTGGGGGAGAGTGGTCAGAATTGGAGATAGAGAACTTAATGTATCCCAAGGATGATAGTTAATGCCTTGTATTAGATGAAATCACTCAAGAAAAGTATATCAAGGGTGTCAGGAGCCACAGAGAAGTTCGGAGAGGTGAGGAATAAACAGTGTCAGAGTTCCTTCAAGATCACCAGCTGATGATTATTTACTAGCCCCTTGGAAAGAGGAAGGGAGAGAATGCAAGATGGTCTTTCTGACCCATCCCTTCATATTAAAATATTGTTCTCTGTGTTGGTCCACATTCTGATCCCCACTCCCCAACCAAATAAAGTAAATCTCAAGGACAGAGACTTGGGCATCAGTAAGTTTTTTAGTTGATTCTCTAATGTGCAGTCAAGATGAGAATCATTTTGTAAGAACTAATTCAAACTCATTTTTAAGCCTATCTTATCAGTAAAGTATTATTTCTTGGGCTTCCCTGGTAGCTCAGTGGTGAAGAATCTATCCACCAATGTGGGAGACATGGGTTGGATCCCTGGGTTGGGAAGATCCTCTAGAGAAGGAAATGGCAGCTCACTCTGGTATTCTTGCCTGGAAGATCCAATAGACACAGGAGCCTGGCAAGGCTGTAGTCCATGGTATCACAAAGAGCCAGACATGACTTAACTACTGAGCTCCCACACAGTGTGTTACTTGTGTGGATAAAGCCTTACATTTTACAGCTCACTACAAATTGAAGTTGTCCTTTGCTGTGAACTTTACTGCAAAGTAGTTGACTGATCTATCAGTCAACAGGCATAATGATGTAATTTCAAATGTAAATAGGGACTGCAGATACTTTTTACCCAAATAATTGATGTATTTGAGCTTGTCTTCTGACTTTATAGTATTCCTCCTGCTGTACCCAACTCTTTGAAACACTCCTTGAAGGGAATCATTAATGAGGAAATACTGAGAACAGACATGCTTAACTTTAAAGACATCACAATTATTTAGATATTTCATGGTCTTCAGGGATGGGCAGAAGGTAATCCAGGAATTACGTTTGTCTTTTGTAGTGAAACTATAAATCTTGAAATTTGGATTTCTGAAACATATTAGGATGCCTTTATATCTGACTTGTTATAAGTAATCTTTCTCTCCCACAACCTCAAGGTATTTATTTATCAAGATATCGATGTGATAGTTAAATATTTTAACCACAGAGTTAAATAGGTTTAGGATTTAGGAGTATAAAACTGGGACAAGTATTTAGATATTGTCTTCTTCAGATGTATCTTTTATATAGTTTTGACTCTGGAACCACGAAAATGTTTTTTATATTCAAAAAATTCTATTAAGTAAAAAGGAAATCATTGACAATGAAGTCAGACAAATACCAGGTTGATGACATACCACATAGAGGGAAAAAGAACATGAGTTAAGAACACAATACTTTGTACAATCTTAGTGGGATATAGTTTTAGGAAGAGAACTACTAAGAAATTAAAATCTCACTCCAGAGTTTTATTTCTGTAAGTAATATGGTATTTTGAGAGTAATTGGAATCCTCATCCATTGCTAATGGGAGCGTAAAGTGATGCAGTTCCTCTAGAAAGCAGTTTGACCAGTCCACAAAAAGAGTCACCATATGATCCAGCAATTCCTTCTGGGTTATTACCTTAAAAAATTAAAGACATATTCACACAATAACTTCTGCACAAATGTTTGTAAAACCATTATTCATGATAGCTAAAAGATAGACAACCCAAATATGTATCAGCTTACAAATGAATAAACAGAGTATGTTCTGTTCATATAATAGAATATTATTCAGCCATAAAAAAGAGTGACGTGCTAATTCTTGCTAGGGGTGGATTCACAGTTGGTTGAATCTTGAAAATATTAGGCTGAGTGAAAGAAGCCAGACACAAAAGGCCACAAAATGTGTGATTTTATATATGTGAAGTGTCCAGAGTAAGCCAGTCTATAGAGACCAAAAGTAGGTTAGTGATTGCCATAAGTGCAGGGGGGTGGGGAATGACTGATGGGAAGTCCAGGATTTATTTGGGGGTGACGGAATGTTCTGGGATTAGATAGTGATGATTGTAAACCTTGTGGTATATACTAAAAGCAACTGAATTGTACACATTAAAAGAATGAAGTTTCTGCTCTATGAATTTTATCTCCATTTTTTTAAAGTCAAAACAAACTTTTTTTCGTTATTGAATCTGAGGAATGGATATTTGGGGGTCACTTTTACTGTGTTCTACTTCTGTGTGCTTGGATGCCTTCATGTTGAAAAGTTTACAGTTTTTCATATTAACTTCTATTTGTGTTCTTTTAATTTAGAAATTTTTATCAAGAACGCACTAAAACATGTACTGAGTGACCTGTCAACCAAGCTTTCTTCAAATGCCCTTGTGTTCAGAATTTGCCATAGTTCCGTGTACATATGGCCTAATAGTGACATGAACACCATTCCAGGAGAGCTGACCGAGAGTTCTGCCTGTAAGACCATAATGCGCTTTATTCAGTGAGTATGCTTGAAGATTGCCAGAAATGTTTTTACAGTATCATTACATACTATAAACAGCTCCATGTATTAAAATTTCAGATGTGAACAGGAAGAAGATACAAAACGAAAATTCATGAAGAAGAAAGATAAAAAGTTATCAGACATGGTAAGCAAATCATCTGTCTTCTTAGTGATAAAAAGTTTCAGTCCTTGAATTTGTAGTTGAGTGAGATCTTAGAAAGTTCTTATTTTTTTTTTTTTTACAGATCAGATGATTCAAGTCTAGAAAGATTAAGTGACACGCCCAAGGTTATACCTCTGTTTTATATACCTAAACTTTTGTCCTTGAGTATGTTTACAAATTACTTAAAAAGGAATCATTCTGAAACTTGACAGTGATACATTATGCTATATGAAATAGTAAATGATAAGTGATTTACTTTTCTTCACAGTTTTGGTTCTGTTGATTTTTTTTTTTCCCCCGGAAACTGATGCGTTTTCTTTATTTTCAGTTTTGCTTATATACCTTTTGTTACACATAGGGATGAATACAGAGTCACGCGGGGGTCAGCAGACCTGACCCTTGTCAAAATCAGGTGCTTTACATAAATGTATAAAAAAAAAAAAAGGTTTTAGGGGTTTTACATCGTCTTCTGGCCATGAGGCCTGCTGACATTTTATGATCCTTTCTTTCTGATACCAAAAAACTTATTTTTTCCAAGGGTGTTTTTTCTTTTTTTATTTTATTTTATTTTATTATTATTATTTTTTCTGTCTCAGGTGTACATGAGTTCCCAATCTTGAACCCCGCCCCCCCAGTTCTGTTGATTTTCGAACCAGTACTGTTGAGTATCTGCCACGTGCCACAAACTTTGCCAGGTATTAGAGATGAAAAACGGAGCAGCTACTTCAAGGCAGGAAGTTGTACAAAGTTAATATTTAATATGACTGTAGCGTTTTTCTAGACTAGTAAGAATAATAAAGTGGACATGAGGCTGGAGGTGTGTTCAGAGGACTCTGAACAAAACCAGTAGCTGTAGTAATAAAGAGAAGGGAGTGGATACAAGAAATACTTAGGGAATGAAAAGGATTATACTTGGAGACTAATTGGATGTGGGATGACCAGCTTCTTGCTTCGGTAAAGATGGGAGATGGGGAAGACATGAGGTCAGTGTTGGTCATACTATATTTGAGACACCAGTGAGGTATCGACCTGAGCTGTGAGATCTTTAAATGTGGAGTGTACAAAAAAACTGGGCTTTGGATAAGGATTTGAGAATTACCGGTAGTTGGAGGTTGACATCTTGAGGGTTACAGGTCAATTATTTTGTAGAATGTTTCTCCGATTGGATTTGAGTTTGTTATAGGCCACCTTATGGTAGGTTCAGATGGTCATTGTTGATAGGAATACCAAAGAAGTAACGATGTCCTCAGCACATCGTATGAAAGAGGCATATACTTAGTTGGTTCCCGTATCAATGACGTTAACGTTGATCACTTAATGTGGTTACTGCCACTTTCCTCCGCTGTGAGGGTCCTATTTTTTGTCCTGATAATTAGAAGGTATCTTGTGGGAAGATGCTTTGAGTTTATGTATATATCCTATTCCTCATCAAGTTTTTACTCAACACTTCTAACATCAATTGATAATTCTTGTCAGAATCTAGTATTAATCTGATGGTTGCAAAGTGGTGATTTTTTTCTGTCTTGTTTCCTTTTACATTTACAAGATGATTTTGTACTGCAAGGAAGAGCCTTTCCTTTCGCTGTGTATTAACTGCGTGGAAGCATGGATTCCTGTTTTATGCAATGAGTTGTCTGTTAACTGTCATCAGTTATTTTGATGCTCATGTTTTCTGATTTGGCCAAGAGAAACTTTATGCTGGCTCCAGTGTCCTCTTGATACTGTACTTTTGAATACTTCGTACTTTCTTCCAAGGATGTTCCAGGCTCATGTACTTTTGCTATTTCATCTCAAGAATCAGCCATTTCCCCAAGGAAGGCAGACATGTATGCACATATACTATATATATAGAACACACACATCAGTATTTACCCATGTAAATCATATACCTCCAGTTCTACTTCAGTCTCACACAATTCCTAACCTTTTCCTGGTGAGAAACCTGGCTTCCAGTACTCTTAATATTTTGGTAAATTTGTTTAATACACAGAAAGCATTTTCAGAATTGTTTTTCCATACCACTATCAAAATCAAACCTTCTAATAGAGTTCATTATTAGTATGTCTTCAGAGCAGAGGTATATAGTCATAACATATGTTTAAAAGTTGTCTTGATGTGTGGTATTGTATCTTGTTTATTCATTTTTTTTGGAAAATTTTAAATCTGTACAAGTATAGTACAATGAACCACAGTGAACTTTTAATGCTTCTGAATACATGATCGGTCTGGTTTCATCTTCACTTCCCACTCCCTCTCTGCCTCTCCTCAGATTATTTTGAAGCAGAGAAGAATTTTTCTTTATGCTAAAAATTGTGCTTTTAAATAATTTACTGTAATATAGTTTGCTGCTGCTGCTGCTAAGTCACTTCAGTCGTGTCCGACTCTGTGCAACCCCAGAGACGGCAGCCCACCAAGCTCCTCTGTCCCTGGGATTCTCCAGGCAAGAACACTGGAGTGCGTTGCCATTTCCTCCTCCAGTGCATGAAAGTGAAAAGTGAAAGTGAAGTTGCTCAGTTGTGTCCAACTCCTAGCAACCCCGTGGACTGCAGCCTACCAGGCTCCTCCATCCATGGGATGTGCCAGGCAAGAGTACTGGAGTGGGGTGCCATTGTCTTCTCCAGTAATACAGTTTATATGGTCCTTAAAAAGTCCTTTTACTTACCTTTTATATTATTGTTCAGTGTGCCTTAAGTTAACTATTACTGTTTACCTTTATAGCATCAAATAGTAAATATAGATCTGATGCTGGAAGTGTCAACCCCTCTGGCTGCTGTAACGCCCATTATTGAAAGAGAAAGCGGAGGACACCACTATGTTAGTATGACTTTACCAGTTGATGCAGTTTTATCTGTTGCTCCAGAAGAGACATGGGGAAAGTAGGTATCTTCTACTACTACTGACACCTTTAAATGAGGACCCTCCCCCAAAGTAACCAAAGCCCATTTTTAAGTGTCATTGAGGCATATCTAGGGTGGTGGTGGTTCTTTTTTACTATGATTTACTCCATGTTTATTATTAAACTAAGAGTCATCTAGTAATTCAATGTTTATTGAGGAAGTAGGATAATATGCAAAACCTATAGAATTTTCCATTTATCTGCACAAAGGAAATTTAGTTTATTTAACATTGACTTTTTATTGTTTAGACTTACTTTAATAAACCCAGTCCTATTAAGGGCATATTAGAAATATATTCACTGGACACTTTCAAGCATCATAACCATTATAACTTTTGTTAATGCACTTGTATATTCCACCCTCCCACAGAGTTCGTAAACTTCTCGTTGATGCAATTCATAATCAACTAACTGATATGGAAAAATGCATTTTGAAATACATGAAAGGAACATCTATTGTGGTTCCTGAACCACTGCACTTTTTATTACCAGGGGAAAAAAATCTTGTAACAATTTCATATCCATCAGGAATTCCAGATGGTCAGCTGCAGGCCTATAGAAAGGTAAAACCAATTCATTCTTAGAAAAATAAAAATATCATTCATTTTGTATTTAATTTTGTGCTTCTAATAAATAGCGTTTTGTAATTTAATTTTATAAAGTGTGGATGCACACTATTGGCTTTACATCTTATTTGCCGTCTATTCTCATGTAACTTTTAAAAGTCTTTTTAAAAAATATGCTAAATTATATATAACATTTTAATTTGATATATTCAGTGAAGTTCATATGCTATTTTTCTATAGTGAAATTTAAGAATGAAAAGATGCTTACATGCCTAGCATAGCTGATGAGTGCTATTTAATAACTTCCTTTTCTTTTCCACTACTTGCAGATTTATTAAAGAGACAAGATTACAGTTAGAGAAGGGAAATTAGATTTTATTCTGTTTCTAATTAGGATTTGTAGTACTACTCCATCCCCCGCCTCCCAGGGTCATTTGGGTTTTATTAGAGGCATTTTGAAGAAAACGTAATCAGCATTCAAAGAGATGAGATTTATTGGTTCGATAGTGTGTATATATATATATATATTTTTGGTAGTATATATTTTTGATATGTGGCCTTGCCTAGTACCCATCAAATTATACCATGGAAACATCTTCCCAGTCTCTGTCCCTGAAAAGAGATGTAACACTGTATCCTTCTGTGCCTCTCTGTAAGTGCCAAATGAATTGATTTGCAGAGGCAACAGTTACACAAGCTAATGATCTCATTCAAACTGCTTCAATACATAGGAGATATCAAAAAGACGTCAGACTTTCAGAGTAACTATTACATGTTTTTATACATTCAGGAATATGTTGCCTTTTAAACATATATGTGTATTTTTAGTTTGATGCCATATGGGTCTTTAAACCACCAATTTCCATTCTGTAATCTAATCACTACCCCTTATATTTGTTAAATACTCTAAGCATAATTTCTAAAAATGAAAACTTAAGCATGACTTTTTTTGGCATAGTTATATCATTGTTAATTACTCATTTACAAGACTTTCAAAACTAGTCTTTAGCCTGGATTTATTTTAGCAGACTGTGTTACAATAAGTAATTTTAAATTATCTCAGTTCTTTCACTGTAACAAATTATTTTCAATTTTCTATAATCTCTTCCAGTTTCTATCCATATACATAGAATAACAAAAATAATCCTTTTTGATTTTAGTTTAAATCTCACCCTCTTTGACCTTCATGAATTAAATCATAAGTGTTTGATAACTTGTATAACCAGTATATAGTAAATTTTCTCTTGTATCTAGATTGAGTTTGTTTATTGACTAGGAACCTATATCATTTAAACTTTTCTCTTTTATTTCCTGTTGATTCTGGTTTTATTTAGGAATTACACGATGTCTTCAATCTGCCTCATGACAGACCTTATTTCAAAAGGTCTAATGCTTATCATTTTCCAGATGAACCATACAAAGATGGTTACATTAGAAATCCACATACTTATCTCAATCCACCTAACATGGAGACTGGTATGGTGAGTTTAGTAATTATTTATACGAGTTGGTTGATCATTAATGTCATTAGTTGTTTTTTGCTTGTGCCCAGTGGATGTTTGATTATGGTTATTTTTTTATTCTCTGCAGGACTTACGTTGCCAATATTTTGTTAAGATTTTTGCATTTATGTAATGATATTGTCTTGTTATTTTATTTTCTCATACTGTTCNGGCCTCTCAGGGACGGGAACTGGCTAATCATTTCCAGAGTGAAGGAACTCCAATAATGATTGGTAAGATGTTTTGGAATCTTCTGTTCTTTTGGTAGATGGAGAGTACGTGAAACTTATCATTAATGTAAATACATAATGGCACATAATATCAGACCTTTGTAAACATTAAATTAGCTTTTACATCATGCATACTGACCTCTGGATATTTTTTAAAATTTCTAAGGTGGGAGGAAAGTTATGAAAAAGATAATAATAACTAGAATTAGTAAAGGCTAAGGAGATTTGATAACTGTGTTCAAATAGACTTCAGAGCAGAATGGAAAAGAGACAATGGTCACTCAGTATAGCATTGGAAGNGACCTCTGGATAATTTTTAAAATTTCTAAGGTGGGAGGAAAGTTATGAAAAAGATTATAATAACTAGAATTAGTAAAGGCTAAGAAGAGATTTGATAACTTTGTTCAAATAGACTTCAGAGCAGAATGGAAAAGAGACAATGGTCACTCAGTATAGCATCGGACGTCATGGCTGTCAGGAACTTGGCTCGCTGTGTGACATTATGCAAATTGCTTAACCTCTCTGGGCTTTCTTTGTAAAATAAGAGAATTGGATTAGCTAATCTAAAGATTCACAATTCTATGAGAAATAAGACTTGTCCTGGATGACAGAAGGCAAGCTAAGATTGTGTAAGAAATGTAGGTAGGTAGATGTCAACAAACTACAGAAAGTACTGACTGAGTAGACAGACTGCACCATTGGAGGCACTCAGAGCAGAGATAACGTGGCTTGTCTGCTGAGAGAGGCACCAACAGCAATGATTGTTACCCTGTTGTGAGGAGTTTAGACCCTCTGTGGCCCTTTTTAAGTCTAGTTTAGATAATTCCATGAATATTAAAGTGACATAGAAACCTAATATAATTATAGATGTGATTGTATCTTTTCTGTCTTAAAGATGTGATTTTGTCTTTTCAGAGTATATTTGACATTATGTCTTTTCCAGTTTAGAGCAATCAATTTTAATATTACGTTAGATCAATTCATAGGCAAAATAATCTTTTTTCAACTGAAATTGAATGGGAAGTTGAGACTAACATATGCCTTCTCATTTCTTTATTTCCTCTTCTATAGGGGGAGGAGTTTTGGCTCACACAATACTAGGAGTTGCATGGAATGAAATTACAGGACAGATAAAATTCCTGATTTTAGATCCACATTATACAGGTGCTGAAGATCTGCAGGTTATTTTGGAAAAGGTAAGTGTCTGTTTAACAAATAAATACAAGGAAAAAAACCCAAAACCAGGAGGGAGAACTGGAAGCTAACAGAAAGATGGATTGTAAACTGAGAGCAGAGATCCTCACTATAAGGAAGGACTCTAAGCCTGTGATGAGTAACTCTCTCTAGGTATGAAGGCCAGGGGGGAACTAAAGTAATAGAATACGAAACTCATAAATATATTCCTTTGGAGACTTTACAGCTTTTTGTGAATATAGTGAGATTTATCAATGCCTCAAAAAAGAGTGAAATACATAACGTTTATAATTTTCAAATTAACCGAAAATTGGCAGTATGATGGACATTATGGAGACTTTGCTGCTTTTATATATATATATATTTTACATATAACTTAATCTCATTCTATGAAAGATTTGAATTTGAAACAAATTTGAGAATATTTGTTAATGCTTAAACTACCAGCTAAAGGACGTATAAATTTATGTTAATTTATAGGCAACTAATTCAGATTTAGTACTGAGTTTTAATGAGAAATTAGTACTAAATTTCCATGAAACCCATACTAAATCTTTCGGAGACAAGTGTTATAAGACACAACATGAATTTTTAAAAAGTTTTATATTTTTTGCCAAATAAGTCAGTACCAATAAAAAGATTTCTTAAATCAGAAATCCTAGGTAATTCTGGGAAAATGGATGGTTTAACATTGAAATTCACTTATGAGAGATCTTCAAAACTGAATAGCTATATGAGATTAGTAAAGCCCTATGGATGAGATGTTTATGTAAAGAGTCTTTAGTGTTTTATGTAGCTGAACTCTTATATCCCCACTTTAGTAAAGTCTTTTGCCAATTATTGGAGCATCTATAAATACTAACAGAATATAAACACATTCTTAAAATTTTAAATGCCACATACACACAATTTTCTCTTTCAAGGCATTTGGACTTCTAAGTCTATGACATGTTCTTGGCTGGTATACATATCTTCCTGAAAGTAGGAGCAATTTCTGTAGCAAAGTGTTCATTCATTGGACATTCATTAATTTCCTAATATTTACCATCCACTGTCCTAAGCACTGGGGGTATTAAAATGGATCTTTAAAGAGCTCTTTGTCTAGTATAGACAGACAAAGGAGAGTCCATAAAGGGCGGCTGCTGCTGCTAAGTCGCTTCAGTCGTGTCTGACTCTGCGACCCCACAGACAGCAGCCCACCAGGCTTCTCTGTCCCTGGGATTCTCTAGGCAAGAATACTGGAGTGGGTTGCCATTTCCTTCTCCATTGCATGAAAGTGGAAAGTGAAAAGTGAAAGTGAAGATGCTCAGTCATGTCCTACTCTTAGTGACCCCATGGACCGCAGCCTACCAGGCTCCTCTGTCCACGGGATTCTCCAGGCAAGAATACTGGAGTGGGTTGCTATTTCCTCCTCCACCATAAAGGATTCCTTCCTCCCAAAAGTATGGTGTCTTCGGTGGCACTTACAAGGGCCCCTGCAAAGGATCACTCAAGTAAGTCAAAGGAAAGCTGGGCATTTTCTGAGAACTGTGGCATTTATAACATGACTTGAGCTGATGGAGAGGGCTGGCTGATGGCTGGAGGGATCTGCAGGAGCTAAGTCAAGATGGCCACTGAGAGCCAGGCTGAGACACACGCGTTCAGATTTTATCTTAAAGGCACTGAGAAGCCTTACAGCTGCTGTAACGGAACACTGTAGAGGGAGCGGCTTATAGGAGCGGAGGTTTATTTCTCAGAGTTCTGGAGGCTGGTAAATCCAGGATGGAGGTGCCTGCTGATTTGGTGGGTGGTGAGGCCCACTTTCTAGTTCAAAGATGGCAGACTTCCTCACTATCCCCACAGGGATGACCCATGTGGTATAAGGGATGAGGGAGCTCTCTGGGCACTCTAATGACGGCTCTATTGTCATTAATGCAGTCAGCTCCCAGAGGCCCCACTTCAGATGCCAGCACATTGGAGATCAGGGTTCAACATACAAGTCTTAGACACATTCAGTCTATGTCAGGGGCCGGAGGGACAATCCTCCCTCTGCCTGACCTCTCTACCCACTTGGGGAGCTTTCCTGTGTAAGTTCCCTAAGCCAGTCATCTCAAAAGAAAGACGTCCGGCTCCTCTCCTTACCCCCACAGTTGCTGGTTTGGGCGCCATCTCTACCCACTTCTCTTGAAAAAAATTTGAGACCAGTTGCCTAGAGGTGGCCTACATGTGTGGAAGATTAAAACAAAAAATGTAAGCCTTTTTCTATTGTTAAGAAAACGGATTTTAGGACATGAAATTCATTAGAGTTTTGCTGAAAAAATTAAATGATAAAAAGAATTTTATGTAAAGAAATGACTCTCAATGGAAATAAACGAGACTTAATTGGTGGTATCTACTCCAGTACTCTTGTCTGGAAAATCCCATGGATGGAGGAGCCTGGAAGGCTGCAGTCCATGGGGTCGCTAGGGTCGGACACGGCTGAGCAACTTCACTTTCACTTTTTACTTTCATGCATTGGAGAAGGAAATGGCAACCCACTCCAGTGTTCTTGCCTGGAGAATCCCAGGGACGGGGGAGCCTGGTGGGCTGCCATCTATGGGGTCGCACAGAGTCGGACACGACTGAAGTGACTTAGCAGTAGGCAGGGGGAGCAGAACTGGTAGAGGATTTTTTAATTTTTACTTTCACCTCATTTGAATTTTTTTATGTGTATCTTATTTTTGCAATCAGAAAAATAATAAAAATCTAAAGAGCATCTCTACTCAGCTCTCTCCCCTCCACACTGAAAAACAGGCTAACAGACCATTTTCCTCTGTAGGAACTATGACCTTTGATTTAAGGTCCCTGCCAGAATGCCCAGCTGCCTCCTAGTTAGGTGGGCATCCCTGATGACTCAGGTGGTAAAGAACCTGCCTACCAATGCAGGAGACACAGGAGACTCAGGCTCCATCTCTGGGTTGGGAAGATCCCTAGAGGAGGAAATGGCAACCCACTCCAGTACTCTTGCCTGGAAAATCCCATGGACAGAGGAGCCAGGTAGGGTCCGTGGGGTCACGAGAGTAGGTCATGACTGAGGTCATTCATACATTCCAGCTAGGTAGGGTAAAGGAGCAAGACCGCTGCCTGTCACTCAACGCAATGACATTTTGAGTCCTCACTGAACAAGTATGTGTAAGCAAGTGTTTCATTTCAGAATGATGTAAACTCAAACAAGTCATTAGCTGGGTCTTTAAGAAAATAAATCAATGGCCCTAGAAGAAATTTGATGAACTTAACTATATTCACAATGAAATGTTGTTTGAAAGTAATTTTTTCTGCTGGAAAAAAGGATTAATACTGACATGAAGCTAGGAAGTGGCAGTGATTACAGCCTGAGGAAAATGAAGAATGTAGAATGCAACTCCCAAGGGCAAGTTCAGATTCCTTTACTACCTGGTATCACTGCTGGGAAATCGGTGGCTGGGAAGGCCCACTTTCAATGAAAAGGCTCAGGCTTTCTCACTGCCTATACAGTCTTCCATGGGACAGATGGCAGTTAAATTATCACATGCCATCGACTACCAGAATTATAAAACCATACATCTTAAAAATCAATAAAATATGACGTTGAGTAATAGTACCATAATGAAGCTTTTCCTTTTTAAAATGATTCCTATGATTAAATATCATAGAATTAAAATTTTTTTAATCCTATCCAAAATGAACCCAAATAAGCTACTTATCTGTGCTTAATAGGAATTCAGATACTTGCATTGTATAGGTATTTACAGTCTTACTGCAAGATTCAGTTGTCAAATGTTACAATTTTAATTATGTAGTCCTGTAACTTTGTAAAAGGTTTTCCTTTCCCTTCTCCACATCTAGGGCTGGTGTGGATGGAAGGGCCCAGAGTTTTGGAACAAGGATGCTTACTATAACTTATGTCTCCCTCAGCGACCAAATACTATTTAAAATATCTTTGACTCAAAGACTGTAGTAAAGTTATACTTTGTAACTTTATTGATAAAGAATAAATTTAATTTCAAATTAAATCCTGGGGGTAGTTTGATGGTTTTTATGAGTTTTTCCAAAGGTTGTAAATATCACAAAGAAAACAGTTTATTCTTTAGACATTCTTTTAATAAGTTAAGAGACAAAGCATACACAACCAGAACATTATAGGCATGTAAATACATGTATTCTTGAACATTATCTTCGCTTAGAAGAAAGGTTTCCTCCTTCTTAGAAGGAGTTTAGACACACTTGATGAGCCTGAAGCCACAGCTTGTAGCTGAGCGGTAGACCTCCATGAAGTGAAGACCTTCTCCACACCTCTTCATGACCAATACATCTGTTGTTGAAAAACATATTAAAACCTTTTTTTAAAAAGGTTTCCTCCCCATTCTTCCACCATGCAGGACAATTTTTGGTCTCTAAAGTCTAGTGGTAGTTACTATATCCAGTATTAACATGTGTTAATGAGAACGAAAAGATATACAAGACATGATTGGCAATATTTAAATGAAACAATAAATTCTGTTTTAAATAAGAAATCCTTAAAGGAGGAAAAACGAAGAAACTGAATTACTTACCAACACTTCCTTTTCCCACTTGTATTTTCCTCACTTCCCAAACTTCGTTTCTGAGGGAGCACTTGAACACAATGATCTTTATTGGGGTGTTCCCTTGATTTTATTGTCTGCATACATTTAATTGTTGTCAGAAATTTGGCACATTCTGGAAATCCACATGACCAAGCAAGATCTTCAGCTGTTTGCCCATTCTTATTACATAAACTAAGACAAAAAAAAAAAAAA
>SJYA01003270.1:297555-337496 GCA_006410615.1 Neotragus moschatus
AAAAAAAAAAAAAATGTGTTCAAGTAAAAGTTGACAGTTGTTTAGCCTTTTTAAAATATATTTCTAACAAAAGTGCTTTGGGCTCATACAAATGTTGGTTGCAGAATAAAAGATGTAAAGGAAGCACAGAGGAATCCCATGTTTGCTCACTATTTGCCCTTACTTGGCACAGAGGACAGCACAGAATGGGCACTTCATTTCTGCACAAATAAGTATTCTGTTTTCAATACAATGAGTGAGAACACAAAGGAAGTCAGAACATCTATAGATTGGAGTTTTTAAAACAAAACTAAGATGTAATGCTGCCATGACACATGAAAAGAACTGCACCTCTGATGGCTTAGGATCCATTTTTTAATTTACTTGAGTAGTATCAGGTAATCATAAACAGCCTAAGTTAACATTTAAATGGTTCCACTACATTATCAATTAGGCAAGCATCATGTAATTGAGCTGCAGGAGTCTGATTAACCCAAGAAAATATAAAATTTGAAGTCACTGATTCCATACTCACTCAATTTGGGCATCACTGGCTACAAGCAGGCTGAGGCATTCCATGCTTCCAACTCTTGCTGCCTTGTGTAGTGGAGCTTCTCCAAAAACATCCTTACAGACAAGACAGCATATTTTAGTCTCCCCAAAACACTCTGTGGAAGTTGATGAGTGAGGTTTACTGCTTGAGGAAGCTATTTGAGGAAGTAGGGTTAGAACTGCATTGTACTGGACTGAATCTTTTAATTCTTTTTTAAAATAAAGTTCATTTGGTGCCCTATTAAATATAGAATTATCATTAAAGCATGTGCAGTCATAGCTACATACATTAAATTTTAAGTGATTAAAAGCAAAACAGAATCCTACAGAAGTAAAAATTACAATTTAAAATTTAACATTCAATGGAAGATGCAAACTACCCTAAGTTTTATAAGGAATTATATTGATTATGAGCATGTCTTACAAGTTGTGCTACCCTGAGACTTAATTTTGTAATGGAGTAGTTCCTTTGGAAATGAATGGTAGACCCCGGAAATGTCCGATGTAGTAGCCAGCAGCCATCTAGCCGGCTAATGAGCCCTAAAATGTGGCTAATCTGAACTGAAATGCGCTGTCAGTGTAAAATACACGGAGGGTGAGAAGGCATATCCGATATATATATATATCAGTTATGTTTTATATTGATTACAAATAAAATAATATTTTTGATTAATTGGGTCAGTTTACTAAAATGTTTCGCCTCATTAATGTGGCCACTGGAAAATTGTAAAGTTACATAGTGTCTCACACTTCTGTGGGNACACACACACACACACACACACACACACTTTATTCAAACATGTATAGACTCATGCCTGTGTTCTTTTTTTAAATTTAAACTATTCACAGTACTTTTGTGCTATTTAAAGGCTGTCAGAGATATATGAGAACACATGTCCATATTGCCAGTTTTCCTTTTCTGATGTTTTTCATCTAGATAAGCACTATTTTTCAAAGCGTATAATTAAGCTTCAAGTTTGCACAGATGTTCATTTTCAAGAATTCCTAACTAATACAAGATGTCATTGAAGAAGTTCTTAGCGTTCTAACACATATGTTTTGCAGTTAATATAAGAAATGGAATATTTGTGTGATACATGCACCTCCACGTTACATCCTTTTTCTTGAAAACAAGATTCTGTTCAGCATGCATTAAATCTGGTAATTATTGTTAACTTCCTGTGACATATTTAAATTTCACAAGGAAAGGGAGTTTTGTGAGTAGTTTTTAAAGCTTTTCTCCCTTTAATCACTGTATACTTGTCCATCTCTCATGTTTCCAAACAACTCTTTATGTCTCAGCCAAGTATCTGATTTACTCTTAGAAATGGGCCTAAAAGCTTTCTGAAAACTGAATAGAGCTGATGGACTACAGAAATATACAAAATAAATACATTTGGAGAACAATAACTTTTTTTCTTTTGTTTTTCTTTTTTGTTGTCTTTTTCTTTATTTTTAAATTTTTATTAGAGTATAGTTGATTCACAATATTGTGTTAGTCTCAGGTATACAGCAAAGTAAATCAGTTATACATATATGGATATCCACTCCTTTTCTGTTTGTTTTTCCACATGGGCCATTAAAGAGTATTTGAGTAGAGTTCCCTGTTCTATGTAGTAGGTTCTTTATTATCTTTATTTTTTTTTATATACAGTAGTGTGTGTGTTCTACAAGCCCCATCTCCCAATTTATCCCTTCCTCACTTATCCCCTGGTAACCATAAGTCTGTTTTCTAAATCTGTTACTCTACTTCTGTTTTGTCAATTAAGTTCATTTATACCTTTGTGTATGTGTGTGTGTGTGTGTGTGTGTGTGTGTGTCTGGGGGACACTATCTTACTGGCAAGGGACTGGAGTTTTTACAGAACATATAGCAGGTGGGATCAATTTTCTAAAGTGGCTGATGGTCTAAGAAGCATATGGAATAGTCACTCTTCCAAGCATCACCAACTCTACTTATGTGTAGTTTGCTGGTAGTTGTGTTTCCAGAGGGTGCCATTTAGAGTGAGTTTTTTGTTTTTGTTTTTGTTTTTTAAGTTGAATGATGACTAAGTGACCAAATAAGTGAAAGATGCGTGGACTAAGACTTGAAGGGTAGGAGTTTGCTAGGTCATCCAGAAGAGGAAGAGAATTTATAAGAAGTGTTAAATATCTTCCAGTGTTGATAACTATGTGTAATTCAGTCTGGTTGCAATATATGTTACGCATATAGCAGTGATGTGAAATAGATATACAAATGAGAAGTTATATTAAATGACCACTAATGTCTATTCCAATATGTTATTGTGTTGAGGTGCATTGACATTAATTGGGCACTTATTATGCCCCATGGTTAATACAGATAAGAAAGGAAACTGATACTTAGGGAGATTTCTGTAACTTATCTAAGATCATATCATTATTAAGGAGTGGAGCTGGAACTCAGGCAATTTGACTCCAGAGCCCACATTCTTATACCTATATTTTAAAGAATTGTGGTCATTTTTGGTAGTTCAAAGCTACTAAGATTGACTGCTTTAAAGCAAAATGAAGTCCTCAGAGAAGATTACTACAGTCCATTGAAAAACACTCTTTCATTTAATGATGACTTAATGTAGCCTTGTTTCTAAAACTGAATCTCCCACAGTGCTTAGTCCAATGCCTTCTATTCAAGGAGTTCCTTTTTAATGAATGAATGAATACGTGCAATTAGGGAAAATTATTAAATAAAAGTATTTGGTGGAGAGGTAATTAATTAGAATTAGGCTAATTTCATCTATTTCCTGTTTGCCACTATTGGCCAAAAAGATGACTAGAAAACATTCCCTAAATGCATAGCATTGGAAGGATGAATAATTGGGAATACCTTCTAATCCCCATTTTTCACTATTATATAATATTTAATTACATTGTATACATTTAGCAACAATGCTATAGAAGACTTTAGCTCTAAAGCAAATGAAGAAATATAAAGTAAAACTAAAAATCTCAATAGTTGACTTGTTTTCACATGTATTATTTAGATCTCTTGAGAATTTTATAACCCCCAAATATATTCAAGTAATGTTCCTCAGACATTTCTGAATATGATGTTTCAATTATTTATCACCACCTAGGTGCCCTGTTATTTATATTAATGTTGACCAGATTCCAGTGAGCCTTAAAAGTAACTAGATATTAATTATTAATAAAGATGTGTGGCAGATATATTTCTATAGCTCATACACTGAAGATAATATATCACTGCAAATAAGAAAACTTTTCAAAGACAGATGATAGAGCTGGAATTTCAATAACTGTTCTTTGATTTTTAACAGTTTTTTTAATCCACAGATTGAAAATGACTTGAACTAATCAATATAATTATGACCTTCATTGGCATAGGCAGTCAGGAAATCCATATATGATCCTAGTATGATTATAAATGGAGAAGGAACTGGCAGCACACTCCACTGTTCTTGCCTGGAAAATCACATGGACAGAGGAGCCTGGAGAGTTAAGAGTCCATGGGGTTGCAAAGAGTCGGACACCACTGAATGACTAGCACATGTAAAAGCAAAAGGATTTCCCACAAAGAAGTTCTTCTTGTGCCTAGTTTATACTGTATAAATCCTTCCAGCCTTGCTTACTGAAACTTCTGGGAAAAGATGATAAATTATATAGTTATTCTAAACAACTACTGCTCCAGGATATTATGGCACAAAGAATAGATACTGGGTTGGTGAGAAAGTTCGTTCAGGTTTTTCTGTAACATCTTATGGAAGAACCCAAATGGATTTTTTGGCCAACTCAATAGATAACTGATAAAGATGGATAAATAGGAAGGAAAGAAGTAAGGAAAAAGACAGCTCTTCTTTACAAAAGCATTCCAAACACATCATTTAGACATTTCTAGCTCCAGGAAGTAGAGGTTAATCCTTACCTCACCCCATCCTCCTCTGAGTGTGGGCTCTGCATAATGACTTGCTTCCCAAAAGTAGAGTATGGGAAGTGAGGGGAAGTAACTTCACAGTGGAGAAGCCTGTGAAACACTGCCCTGGCCAGGTATTTGTTATTATCATCAGTGATAAGTCATGTACCCTTGATATGGTCTGCCGGAAAGATACTTCACCTCTGCATCTTCCCAAAAGTCCATAACCCAAGTCTAACCATAGTAAAATATCAGGTAAACCCTGATTGGGAAACATTCTACAGGATATCTGGCCAGTACAAAACTGTCAAAGTTGTTAAAAACAAGGAAAACCTGAGAATCTGTCATAGACCAGAGGAGGCTAAGGAGACATGATGACTATGGGATCCTGGAACAGAAAGAGGAAATTACAGTAGTCCCCTGTTACTTGCATTTTCAATTCCTGTGGTTTTAGGCCCATCATCGTCTGGAAATAGTAAATGGAAAATTACAGAAATAAACAATTCATAAATTTTAAATTGCATGCTGCTCTGAGTAGTGTGATGAAATCGCACTCCACCCCTCCTGAGAGGTGAATCACCCCTTTTGTCCAGGTTAGTCAACTAGTAGCCACTTGGGTTATCAAATTTACTTGTGTTCTAGTAACCCTTATTTACTTACTGATGGCCCCAAAGCACAAGAGTCGAGATACCGGCAATTCAGAGATAACAGAAACATGCTATGAACGTCATCGTATTTGAATTGTCTTAGTTCTTCTAAATACTTCACCTAATTAACATTTAGTGAAAATATTATCAGGACTTGTACCTTGTAACTGCTTCACCCTAAAGTTCTTTGGAAACTTCTATATTTACTAGTACAACCATAGGTTTTTGGAATCATATAATCCAAGAAGTTTACAAATCTCGGAACAGATATTTTGAAATCCTCTAGTTCACACTATTTACAATCCAAACTACAGATGAGAAAATTAACTCTTAAAAAAATTAAAATCACAGATACTTTGGTGATTTTTTCCTCTGGTAAACTGATTTATCTCCCTTCTGCACTTCATTCTCATTGTGTGTGTGTTAGTCGTTCAGTCATGTCTGACTCTTTGCAACCCCATGGACTGTAGCTCACCAGGCTCTTCTCTTCATGGAATTCTCCAGGCAAGCATAGTGGAGTGGGTTGCCATTCCCTTCTCATAAACAAAGCAATTTATTGTCCAAAATAGTATCATAAGATTGTATGATTGTGGCTTTCCAGTCATGCTAAAGATCTATTGAGTTCACCACCAATCAGGAAGCTTTACTGGAAGCTTATTCCTGATTGGTGAGAGCATGCTGTAACAGTGGAATTCCATGGAGTAAACAAAAAAGCGTAGCAACAACTGAGTTTGCAGTCTCACTACCCTCAGCCTAGGCCAACCTGGACTCCTTCATCCCACATGAGGTGGCCTCTACATTTTATATGAAGGCTCTGATTTTCCATTCAACTGTGATCCACCTTATAACATGGAAACCCAATACAGATGGAAAGATAAAACTGAACAACACAGTTAAAGTGTATTCCCAGGTAAAATAGACAGGTGCTTTCATTTAAAATGGATTAGTTTGATGACCTTCAGTTACCTATGAGCAGTGTCACCAATTCCTACTGGTGGCAGCAGCTGTGGTGGGTGACATGATTTGCTAGAGCATGTGATTTCATAGCCAGAGAGGACTTGCAGATAGCTCTGATCATTGACTCCATGCGGTGGGAACAGACATGGACAAGGGCTGTGCTTCTCATAGTTGTGAAAGGTCCTAGTTTCCTAAGAAGAAATGCTCATATACCAGAGCTGTTAGTTTGGTGCCCTATCCCTCAGTGATGCGGGGAGGATGCTCTTTCTGTCAAGTGGAAATGGAATCTCATGGTGCATTTTCCTGGAGGAAGCTATTTCTACCATATTATTATTTTATTCTCTTTTACAGAATACCCACTGTGGAGACAGGATGAAGTTGACCAGTGAAAAGTTGCCCAAGAACCCCTCTTATACTTCCCTATCCCACTTCGCTGCTAAGAATGCAAAAGTCTTCCAGTGGAGAAAGGAAAAGACTGGTACAAGTCCTGATAGTATTTTCACTTTAAGTTAATTATGTACACCAGAGCAAAAGAGACAAGAAATACAGGTCTTATTGCTGGCGAGGAAGTGGTTAATTCTTCCAGTGGAGAAAGGAAGAGACTGGTACAAGTCCTGATAATATTTTCACTAAATGTTAATTATGTACACCAGAGCAAAAGAGACAGGAAATATGAGTCTTATTGCTGGCAAGGAAGTGGTTTACAGTCCTTTCTAGCTTTTCTGTAAGAATTTGTGGAATTGCTACCCAGCTTATCTGGTAGCAGGTCATCAATGAAGAAGTTTCATCATGAGATCCTGCTCCTGGTTTTACTCTCAGGACTTTAGAACACCCTTCTTGAAAAAAGATGTCAGATGTCACTTCTGTTAGAGAGGACGGTACCATGCTTTATTTGAAATAGGCATTTAAAGCTACCATTTTGTTTTCTATAGACCTAAAAAAAATTGGGGATGGTTAGCTCATTTAGTTAGAGTAGTTCTAATTAAGACTGAAATTAAGAATTTCACACAGAGGCTAGCTTTGTCTAAAGAATTCCACACAGACTACATTGCTAGAGCTCCTGCCTAGTAGGAAACAGGGTTAGTGTGACAGCCCACCAATACACTTCTTAATTATATAAGGTACAATGTCTGGTCTTGTGATAGTGCTTTCTTTTTTCTAAGGTGGTGCTTTTTCCTTGAACTAAGGAGGTCAGTTTTAGGAATGAGAACTAGGAAGGAAGTATAAACAGTGTAGATGAATTCTATATACTTTATTACTTTAAGAGAAAAAATTCACATTGTATGGGTAAAACTGGAATTCGTTACTTTTTTAAAAACCAGATCATTACAGCCATGCTAATTTGGTGGATAAGGCCTTGCAGCTCTTGAAGGAAAGGATAAGAAGAGGGGATACTATGGCATATTTTCTACGAGGTCAACTGTATTTTGAAGAGGTACCAGTTTTTGTGGATTTGTTTCCATTTCATATAAAGCCATTGTTAGATCTTCATAGCAAAGTTTCCTATAGAGTTCCTTACCATTGTTAAGCCAGGGAAGTTCTGTCAAATTCCCTAGATTGTGTTTGTGGCTTTGAGCCTGATAACATTGGTCCCAGCTTACAGAGCTATTCAACCTTTCTCCAGAAGTCATTCTAATGAATATCACTTATGGGAGTCATTTTGTTATGAAATCTATTTGCACATAATAGACAAAAAGTCTAATTTTTATATTTTGCTAAAATATTCAGTGTCACTTGTAAAATATTTTATTATTAACAATTAAAAATCCTGATTCTTATCGGTTAATAGTACTTAAAGGTAGCTTTAAGTAAGTTTCTGTATGGATTAAGGAAAGAATTTCCCTCTTTATCCACATTATGGTGAGATTTACAAAGTAGGTCTAGGTACACCTGTGTAAGATATCACTCCAGCTTCAGCAGTATAGCTTCAATTGTTCATTGAACCCCAAGGGACGATGCAAAAAGGGACCAGCTGTCCCCAGCCCACTATCTCTTGAATGCTTGGGCAACCCTTCACCTATATCCTACTTACTAATCTTTTTATGGCTCCTTCCTTCATTTTGGCAACAAATATTTTTTGAGGACTCATCATGTACCTGTCACTCTGAGGATCACGTAGCATAATGTTTAAGAGAATGATTTTTCAGCTTTGAGCATAGATTCAATTGTGGTTCTGTTGCTTGTTAACTATACCCTTGGGCACAAAGGCTTAACCTCTTAGTGCCTCAGTTTCCTCATCTCTAAAGGAAGGGTAATAATATGTGTGCCATAGAGCTATTATGAGGATCTATTAATTGTAAAAATACTGGCCAATAGGGCCCGCCACTTGATAAGTGCTTTATAAATATTTGCTACTATTACGCTAGGTACTAACTATATAGTGGTGAGGGAATGGGGCTTATAGTCAAGAGGAGGATAACAAGTTAATATATGATTACAAATAAGTTAAAAGTACTATGAAAGCAATTAACTGGCTACTCTGATAGAGAATAACTTAGGGGTAGGGAAGAAAGACCTGTTGTTGAAACTGAAACTTAAGGAAACAGGCAATGCAAACAGCCACAGGGAAGTACATTCCAGATAGAAGGGAAAAGAAATGCAACGTTTCTGAGATGAAGACTTTGGTGAGCTCTACAATGTGAATAGAATGCAAAGTCAAGTGGGCCTTAGGAAGCATCACTATGAACAAAGCTAGTGGAGGTGATGGAATTCCAGTTGAGCCATTTCAAATCCTAAAAGATGATGCTGTGAAAGTGCTGCACTCAATATGCCAGCAAATTTTGAAAACTCAGCAGTGGCCACAGGACTGGAANAAAAAAAAAAAAAAAAAGAACTGAGAGGAAATGGATTCATTTGAAGTTGGCAACTACTCTAACTGTGCACGGTACTTAACATACTAATTTCTCCATAAAGTGTTGCAAACTGAAAACATCCATCCATGTAAAGACGGCAAAAAATGGCCTGAAGACCTTCCTGAGCTCTGGCAGTCCTGGGGAGAAGCAAGCTTTTTCACGAGTTGTCCCTTGGGGCTGCTGTGGCAGGGCGTGCTGGGCGGAGTTCTCCAACCTGGGAAGCATCTCACAGGCTCAGGAGGCAAAGAGGGGAGAAGATACCCCTTTTCCCACAAAGAGGAACACTCTGAGAGGATACACTGCCGTCCAGCCACTCCAACCTCCCACAGGAATAAAGACCAACAGACCCTGACCCGCAGAGTTATAAGTAAGTGGCTTTTCTCCCCGGTCACTCAGGTCTTCCATAAAGCCGACTTCAGCAGTCCAGTTCCAACCAGCCACAGGATCGCTGCTGTCAAGAGACCAGCAGAGCTCCCAGGGGAGCTGAGGGCAGCGCTCACAGGGGAGCTGAGCCGCAGTCCTGAGGGCGGAGGGAGGTCTCTGCAGGAAAGGGGAGCAGAATCACCTTCGACTCTTAGCACCAGGAAGACCTGAGACTTCAAACTTAATTCACAAATAATAAATCAAACAGCCCTTTAAGAATCTGACATCCCAACCAGATTTTTAAAGGGATGATGTCTGGTTTTCAGGAACAGTATCTGAAATAGATGTTTCAAGCCCAGCACTGTGCACAGGGTAACCCAGTCACCAGTGAAGTCCAGAGTCCACTATGAGTCAGAGCCATGGTAATCCTGTAAAGTCTCCTAAGACACTTCCCAATACTGCTTAGGCTAAATAAAATGATTTTATTAATTCAGTGGGACTTCTGCTTTAGGAGAGAGCCTGCTGACCTGCCTAATAACATCTATGTCACAAAACAGTCTGTCTTGCCTGGAGTCTTTGGGTTACTCACTGGCACTGCATGAAGAAATGAAGAAGGGAAACTTCAATTCGCAACTTAGAATTAGGTGAGTGGCTTTTACCAAAGGCCATCTCCTACATATTTTCTATCAATTCAAGTCTGACTTTGTATTAGCCAAAACCGTAGGAAGCTTCTGAAGCCATTCTGGCATGTGAAATGACAGTCAGTACCAGGCAGGAGGCATGTGGAGCTGCTGAACTTCATGGTGTGGCATCGTCTGCCTGAGGCAGAAGAGCAGAGGGCGAGGTGCTCCGCCACTTCTCTACCCGAGGACAAGCCCCCGGAGCCAGCAGCCTGGAGATGCCTACCCGGTGCCCCTCCCCCAGCCAGGAAGACCACTGAAAACATGTTCACCACTTTCAACCCACAGCTGCTCATCTTAGCATTAAGAGCCAACATCATAAGTTGGAGCAAGGAACGTACACATGACTTTCTGAAACTGGAAAAGAAATGTACAAGTCTGGAGTTCTGAGAAAAACGGGGCCATTCTGAAAACTTTATCCAAGGCCTGTCAGTACTAAGGTTAAGAGGTTTTCATCAGACTGAAACTGTAAGTTAAACAGGGCATTTTTCTGTTTAAAACAAAAGCCTGTGATACTTATGTCAACCAAACAGGTCACTAACACCATTAAAAAGAAGTAAATTTTGATTTATCACTGCAAAGGAAATATATTCTATTTGCAAATGAATAAAAATATAAAATGTTCTTTATTATGTTTCCCACAAAATTTATAAATTTGTGTAATAAAACTTATCACTTTAGCCTTGTACATACATTTGACAACTAAACCTTTCACTTTGAAAAATATCTGATAATCATCTTAAAACATATTTTGCTGTTAAATTGATTTTCCCCTCAATTTTAGCACTTGGAGTCTCAGTTTTTCTTGTGTGGGGAAGTCATGTTGCTGACATTCTTGAAGCGAGCTGGGTACAGAGTATATAGAACCTTTATGTGTATGGATAATGTGCTACAGTTTAGAATACACATATGGCTTATATAGCAGTCTAACAGGATATACACACCCCTCATGGATACTCAGGTATCAGCTAACCAGAGAATAGACTATTTTAATGCCACCTCAACTCTAAAAAAAAAAAAATGTATGGTTTGCAGACCCTTCAAATAAATATCAGACATACGATGCTCATCCTACTTTCCTTTGGCTCAAGAGTCTAAGCCTTTAAACTGATCCCCATCATGTGACAAAAATGTTGCACGCACGGTACTAAAACCATTCATCAGGGTCAACAGAGAACTTTACAGAACAGTCTTCTGACCCTCATCAGCCAGCCAGCGGGAGCATGCGAGTCATCAGGGTCAACAGAGAACTTTACAGAACAGTCTTCCAACCCTCATCAGCCAGCCAGCGGGAGCAAGCGCCAGCTTGTCATTTGGTGCACTGTGTGTTCTGGGGGAGAGATTCTTGCAGAAATTTGCTTCCCTCTCCAGTCTTAGAATCATATCAGAAATATGAAGAGAAACTAAGAGACCCTCATTTGTGGAGGTAATCTGACTGCTAAGGCAAAAGGTAGGGCATGAATTCAAATACTAATTTCATGCAACTTACTTGTTGATGGTTCTTCCAAAAGTGACCTGAACGAGAGCAATCAACGTTCTTCTTACCCATTTAAACACTGAAATATAAATCAGAGGGAAAGCATCACCACAGGCAATCACAGTTGTGACGTCTTCACAGCAGCACAAAGCCTAAGTCTCACCGTGTCATTCAACCTGAGTCCTGACACCAAGTCAGGGGCGATGAGCTAGCATCTACGTTAGCAACCTTCTCTACCCAGGAGAATTCTAATAAGCTTTTATTTTCTACTTAGCAACTGATGAAACCTACAGGTTTGTTTTTTTCCCCCAGCTTTTCAATGCCTAACAACAACTGAGCTAGCAAGTGGAACTAAAAACTTCATGAATCCTTGGGCTGCTGACGTCTTGTTTTCCACTAGCGGATGGCGCAAACCCAGGCAGAAGATTTCTGTCTGGCTTCTTGAAGCCAATGTTCTAACAGTGCTGTGTACGAGAAGCATCTGTAGTCAAATGTTGATGAATATTCTGAAATATTAATGAACTGCTGGGTCTAACTGCTCCCTTTGAATACTGCTATGTAGACCAGGGGCTTTATATATTTTATGCCTGTGGGGGAAGAAAGGGGAACTGGGAAGACCCAGGATCCCAAGTGAGCCATGGACCTGGTGCAGCTGCGCCACTGCCTGGAGCAGGCGGCCGCCATCCCCTCCTCCCACCCTCTGGCACCTCACCTGGGAAAGGGCAGTGTTAATACGGACTTTTTTTTTTTTTTCCCTTAAAGAGTTGCGTCAATATTTTGCGTCAAGGAGTTTTGTGAAGGGTCCTTCCTACAGACCTAAACTCTTAACTATTAGCGTTAGATTAGGAGACACATTGTTTTAAGTTTAGAATATGAATATAAACCAAAAGAAGGCAAGGAAATGCTGTGAGGATATTTTTGATCTGCAGATTAGAATCAAAACCAAGTATTCCCTTTATATATTCACCTCTGTGCCCTGAAATGTTTAGCTCCTGACACACGGCTTGGCTATGGTGGAGCCAGGAGTTCAGGCCTCTGGCACCAGTAAGAAAAAAAGGAGTAAATTCACAAACACCTCTGTACAAGTATCAACAGCAGTTAACACAGACTTGGAACTAGGCTTGAAAACATTCTCAAGTCATTTCTAACTTTTAAAATGTGTCCGGGTGCAGTAATGTCAATCCTTCAAGCAAGAGTCCTGTCGTGGAATCAGAACCATGCCTCAGAAGTGCCCTTCATGTTTGATGGAATTCAGAGCACCCGGGAGGCATGTGTCTGTCGGGGAGGATCACTTCTGTGCACCTTCTAGGGTAGCAGAGAGGCGGCCACACCCAGAGAGGGTCTAGGACACGAGTGGGTCTAGGACACAAGCAGCTCCAGGAAGAATGCCTGACAGCTGAGTGCCTGGTCATAAATGTTTAAAACAGCTGTATTTCTGGTCCCTTTTCATAAACTGAACTAGAGCAGGAACCAAAAATGGCTCTGCTACAAATTCTCTCCTGCCACCAATTCCCTTGACTCTGGTGTGTTTTCCTAACCTTCTCTAGTCCCCCAACACACACACAAAACACACACCCATTGTTCCTTCCAAGGGCTCATTCCTTCAAAGCCACGAGGCAGCTGCAGCAACACTAGGATTTAGCTGATGGCAAATAAATCACATCTCATTATCATGATGTTCTATTTATTGCCCTCTGAAATGTCACTAGCAAAACCAAACATTCTTCTGAGCAGGCACGAGGAGGAAGTGCGCACTGCGGAGACAGGACTTGGGGCCCGACTCCTGGCCTGCCTGCCTCTGACACGTCCCATCTCTCTCTCAGTCTCCCTGTGGCAGAGAGAACACACTGGCCAAAGGCGAAGACGGGGCTTCCTCACTGTTACCAGCTCTGGAGGAGTTGCGGTTTAACACACCAGATTTCACCGAGGAAGAGTCAGACTCTCGGTGGGTGGAGGACAGGTTTTTTTTGCCTATACAAACATCAGCAAACATCTCAAAGTGTCTAAAATATAGATCAGCTATAGCTTTTTCACCTGAAAGGATCCTTCAGACTTAGACAATACTCCATCGTGCGGATAGTTCTTAATTTACCACCTGTTTCCGAAGTTTGACTTAGTTCCAAATTTTCATTATTAAAATTATGCCCAAATGAACATCCTAATCTATAAACCTCTGCCTGGAGTTTAGAGTTTAATTGTGTCTGCTGCTCAATGTGAATTACATTTTGGGAACCCTTATAGTGTAAATTCACTGAAGGAAGATTGGAGTTACAGCTAAAACATAAGTTCCTAAAGTGTCTGCTGATTATTTTAGATTTGGTTTAGAGGAAGAAAGAAACCAGAGCTTCTCTGGTGGCTCGGTCAGTAAAGAATCTGCCTGCCATAAGGAGATCCAGTCTGAACCCTGGGTCAGGAAGATCCCCTGGAGAAGGGCATGACAATCCACTCTAGCATTCTTCCCTGGAGAATTCCATGGACAGAGGAACCTGGTGAGCTATAATAGTCCATGGGGTCGCAAAGGGTCAGACACAACTGAGTGACTAACACACACAGTAGAGAAAGAAAAACTTAAATGACCAAAGCAATCCCAGCACCAAAGATTTTCCTGCCTATTCATTTATCTACCCAAGCATTTTATTAATCACCTACTATGGATCACGGATGAGGCATTATAACAGACACTCAGGATTAAAAGACAAAAAAGATGTGCTCAAGTTTATAACCACCCTTGGAAGTTTCTTCATCTGCACAGAATTCTTTAAGTGGCATGTTAAGGGGTATATAAGTAAGAAGTTACACACAGCCTAACTCCTGTGAGGACCAACTCTCAGCACTGTCTTTGCCCCAAGGGAAGAAATGCTCATCCAAGGGGACAGAGGCCAGGACACTCTCGGGGCAACATGTACCGGCTGGTGGCATGACTGTGCCTTGCGAACCTGGCTCCTCCCATGTGCTTCCTCTTCTAGGCACTCAGGTGTGCCTTTAGGCACTTGTCGCACCTCTAGCTAGTACCTGAGGCTCTGGGTGTGCCTGAGTATGCTGGCCTCATGACTCAGAGCTGGGGGCTGTGTAAGGTGAGTGTGGGCAGAGGGTCCCACTCAGGAATCAAGACAAGAGCTGACCAGTGCAGTCTGACCTTTGACCCAGTGCTGCTCTGGGACAGAGGTGCCTGTGCAGATCTGAGCAGAACAGTCTCTTGATCCTCTCGACGCTCGTTTCTCTGAAGTCCACCCCCAGGGGCTGTCAGGGGAGGATTTCTCAACGTGGCACGGCTGTCACTCGGGTCAGGAGAACCCTGTGTTGTGGGGCTGCCCAGGGCGCTGGGGGTGTAGATGCAGCAGCCCTGGCCTCCACCCAGAAGATGCCCCAGGCGCCACCCCACAGGCTGTGACAGCCAGGAATGTCTCCAGACACACCCAGTGTCCCCCGGGGACAAAAGTCCCCCACACCTCCGTGGATGACCACTGCTCTGGGGCAGAGAGGTGGCTGAAAGCACCCTTGGCCACCCCTGCGTCCCTGGCCACATACCTTCAACAAATGGCTCTTCCTCTGCTGCACAAAATCAATTTTGGTATGTCTTTTGGCGATAAAGCCATGAGGCTGTGCTAAGTCCCATGAAAAGAAATTAAAAGCATTCCAGCTTTCTGTATTCAGAGGAACACGGGGCAGGGTAAATCAAGACCCTGCATTCCAGGAGCACAGAGATGATACCTGTCCTAAGAGTCGACCTTGGTGTCTGGCTGGCCTGTGAAAGTATTTGCTCAATGGATATAGATACATGTCTGCTTCAGGAACAAAGGGATGTTAAATATACGTAGCCACGTGCATACAGCCTCCCAACCTGAAAACATGACTGAGTCATAACAAAGAGGCTTACTTCCCCGAAGTTCAAAAATCTCCCCAATCAACATGAAACACGGTTCAGCCAAGGCATCCTTCCTTCCATCCGCGTCGTCACCATAATCTGATAGGTCACTGTCCTCCTCTGCCTCCTCCTAGGGGAACAGAAAAGTCACGGGAAGCAGGTCACTCACCCAAGAAAGATGGAGGCGCCATCTCTCTTGCAGTGTCAGTTCTGAATGATGTCCTCAAGGTTCAACCTCACAAGGTCCTTCCACTTCCCTACACGCAGAACTCTAGGCCTTTTCCAAGAAGGTCAAAGTGTTTCTGACCCCAGGGAAAAGCTTGATCCCAAAGCCTTACTCAAGCTCTAAAACAATTCTGAAAAGCCTCTTCACTGCATTAATGAGGAGTGAATTCGCAGATGACAAAATAGTTGTCTAACCATTTGGGGTTTTAAAAGGCTTTTCAGCTTAAGTGATTTTAAATTCACTGTGTTTTACAGGCATGTATCATCTAAAGTAATTTATTTTTAAGCCTCTGAATCAAGCTGTTATTCTGTATTTCAGCTAGTCTCATTTCCTGATCTTCATATCAGCAATCTTCAGTTGAAAACTCATTATATGTCAGGCACCAGGCCAGTGCAAATGAGTATGACGCGGCTCCGGACGTTGAGAGGCCCTGAGCTCTGTGCAGAGGTGACCAGGAGACACGCGGCTCTTTCTGTAGTGGGGTGCAGACGTCGGCCAGAAGATGACAGCTGAGGAAGTCCATTCTGCTGTCTGTAGAGGGAGCAGCTGGCACTGTGGGACGAGGGCTCTGGGGTTGGACAGCAGAGGAGCGGCCGGGAAGTCGCAGAGGGCAGATTTCTGCAGTGACTGGGTCACAGGGGACATGGCGAGAGGTTCAGGGATAAACAGGAGGTGGCACAGGTGAGGGGCCAAGTCGGGCCAGACACAGCACGGGTGGCCGTGAAGGAGAGGCAGGGAGATGCCTGGGAGGGAGGTGGGCACGGGACCCCTGTGGGCTCTGCTCCAGCTCATGATACAGCAGACGCTCCTTCCACGGTCACTTCCTTCTGTCTGACTCATTAAACCAACTCCAGTGAAGAGGCGAGGGGTCTCTCATTGAACTACCGAGGCCAGATTTCAGAGACGGGCTCGCGTAATTTGCTGGAGAGCCAGGTGAGGGCCACAGCCCGAGTAAGGAGCCCGCCGGAGGGAAGCCTGAACCCCGGGTATGAGACTGCCCATGTCCGCTGTCCCCCTCTATTCACTCCTTCACGCACTCACATCACTGCCGGGTTCATCTTGCTTCGGAACATGCCACAGCTTTTCATCCCCTGAGAATAAAGCTTGAACCCCGCAGCCCAGCACAGCCTTGCCCTCCTTCTACCCTCTGCCTCATCTTCTATCAGCCCCCTTCCTGGAGCCATCCCCCAGTCCAAGACCTGCTGACTGTTCCCTAACACAGCCTTGTCTCCTGAACCTCATTATCAGCTCCAACTCCTCCATAGTGAAGGTCCCCATCCCAGGAAATGGCCAGACTGCCTCCCATAAAGGGGCTCCCGCAGAACCTCTGCCACACCCCACCTACCTACCTGCTTACCTATCCTGTCCCCCAACACGACTGCAATGGTAACTCAAGGGGATTGCTTTCTCCCCATGTGCAGCAGGCCTGCCACAAACACCTGCTACTTCACACAGCCTGCAAGAAGACGTTTGCTTAAATACGTTTCAAACACATACAACCTTTAGACAGCTCACCTCCTGATGGGAGAAGAAGTCGCGAGGGAGTCTTTCCAAAAATGAGGCTAATGAAAAACTGGCTTTTTTCCCCTGCACGTCAATAGCCTTGAGGTAGTCAGGAGAAGGGCTCAAAAAGGCATAAAGTGCTTCACTCTGACACAGTCTTTCATCTGAAAGCAGATTCTGTGGGAGAAAGAGGATTAATTCTTCCTACATGGTAGGAACGTGCGCTGGAAGCCCCTGACATCAAGATGAAGAGCTGGCTATCTCAGGAAGTGTACTTCCCTCGTGATTCTGAACCTAAAGCCATTATCCTCTCCCCCGAAAGAAAATGCATTGGCCCAATTCTCACTGATCTCAATGGCAAACAACCCTGGGTAGGTTGACTGGAACTCCCTCACCATTCTGCTGGTAGGAGATATTGGCCCACAAGAGAACTCACGGCTTGGGGCAACACAAAAGTCTCACTTTGCAAACTGCCTGCACACCCAGGGGCTACCACCTTTCAAAGTCAACTTAACTGTAGCTCGTCTGTGTTGGAACAAGGTATGTATTCGCACAGCACACCAGGATCTCACTTAACCACTGTTTCATGGCTACCTGTGGACTTTGCATGTCAGCTGAGCAAAGAGCTCTGTGCTGCCACAAGGTGGTAACTGCCTGCCAGGTGGCAGCTTTCTGTCCCTGGGCTGCCACATTCCCCAGGTGGTGCGTGCTTACATAATTATGTAACCTTTTATTGGCCCCTAAACTGGAAATTTCCTTCAAGTTCTTTATGTGCCTGTCTGGCCTTAGGAGAGAGGAAAGGAGGACATCGTCAGGTTTGTTTTCTGTGCAAAGCAGGTGCTCCTGGCAAGACAGGAAGTCAGTGATGTGACCCTAAGGATGTGCAAGTGTCTGGTACTCACAGACACCGGGTTGTGGGATAAATGAACCAATGAGAAATCCTGCCCCATGGATGGGGTGACCCCCTGGGGGATGGAACTCGGGTTCTAAGGGCAGAACCCTCTCTGCTGGGAGAGGAGGAGAGAGGAGCTGCCCTATGAGGTTTTTCTTATCTTTGTTCAGATGCAAGTTGACATCTGATAAACCCTATGACCCTCCTTAGAAAAGCCCCTCTGAGCATGCCCAATACTGCCACACTGGGGACTGGGGTCCCAGGGACACCCTGCCCCCCAGCCCCCCCCACATTCCAGTGATGGTCAGCTCCCTGTATCCTGCAGAAGCCTGGCCTGAGGCTGGAGGTTCTGCCTCAGGTGTGGGAAGGAGACTATGGGCATGGGCCACTGGACTCACTACTGCCTTCCCGGCCCCTGAGCGTTTATTCCTTTCACAGAGCCTTAAATGCTCAGCGGTACATGAGCGTGGATGAGCAGGAGTGGGGTATTCTCCTTCCACCTTGATTTCCTGGCTAATATATACTCTGACACTCTTTCATAGTCATAGGAACGGGTAACTAGTGGTAAGCCTCAAATAATACAACAATCATAAACATGGAAATGATTCAGGACGTGTTAAGTATTTGGACTAAGTTATATTCTATTATGAAGTTAAAGAAACAAATTATGTCTGAAAAGTTAGACATGTTCTCAAACACTATGTCCATGGGGGAAGGTATAATTGGGATTTTATCACATTTTAATACTGAGAACAGAATCCCAGTCCCAATCCTTCCCCCTGAGGGCTCAGAGCATGTCGTTGCATGTGGCAGAGAGTGGGGGAGAGCTGTGGATAGGAAGGGACAAGTGTACTGGGCACTCTGGAAAGAGCAGATAGCAGGGTCACCCCCAGAAGCAGCTGCAGCGTAGTCGGGGAAACGGCTGGAGAAAGGTGTATGCGTGTGAGGAACAATCAGCTAGATCACTAAATATCTGTTATTAGTTTGCCCCGACAGGGACCCATATGTAAATATTCACATAAACACACACTCATTGGAAATCCTCTTTTCTAGAAGGCCCTGTGGACCTAATAATATCTGCCTTTCAGACTAAACCTTTTGCATTTTGCTTTTCTCATTTGTGGGATGATAGTACGAAACTTCAGTTGGCTGTGTAACTTACCTAAATATATCAAACAGTGAGCACTTTCAAATAAAGTCTTTGAGGAAATGAAAAACCGTTTAAACAGTTACTTCCTGACTTACACTCCTCCTGATCGAAAGACAAGCCGCTCCTTGGGAAGCTGTTGGACCTGTTCAGGCAGGTGGTCCCGCCCTCAGCCTCAGCCGCGCCACCTAGTGGCAGCGCAGAGCACATGCTCCTCTTGGCACCAGGGTGGGGACCACGAACCTATTTCCATCACCAGCAACCCAAGAGGATCAAGCCTGGCCCCTTTTCATATCCCCAGAAGTGCAGGGCTGCCCCGGTCTCTGAAGCACAGCCGGAAAGGCGGCTGAAAGGCTGGCAGCACCGAACAACCCTCCCTTCCCGGAGACCCTCCCTCTCCCAACAGCAGAGGCTGCAAGGAAATGCAAGTGTCAGCTGGAGGGGCCCAGAGCCACACACGAAAGGACTTCACAACCTGAAACTGTGAATAATGCAGATTCGTTTCACAAACAAGACCTTAAATTCGTCTGAATGATTTAATCAGGTATGATGCTTGAGTGGGTTTAGTATTTCCTGCACATTCTGAATCAGCAACAAGATGGTAATATTTCTGTAAGAGCACTTAAATGATTCTCTATCCGACTTCTCCCATAATTAAACTTGGAAAGCTTTTCAAAGATGCAACTATTTTATTTCTTGATGGACACACGCATACACACAAATTTATATCTTTATAACAATACATACATGTATCTTTAGAGAGAAATAAATATGTAAGAGAAAAGCAGAAACTGATTAACACCTGTAAGGGAACTACAGCTAAAATTTACCTAATTTAACTATGATTCGTACGCCTGATGCAACTGAATGTATTTTAACATAGCCTCTATTGAGAATCTGCAACATCTATTAAGTCCCAGGACTTCCATCTACTTCTTCATTGGCAAACAGTGTTTTATGAGGTGAAGGTTCATGCCCCCTGCCCCTGAGAACTAGGACTTGGGGGCCCACGGTGTGAGTGACTTAATTATAGTCTGAAGACAGAGGCCCCAGCTAAGGGAAAAATAAATAGTAGTTGCTACTGGAGACAGCATAGCTTTGTTCGCTCTTATTCTCTCAACAGAGACTGAAGGAAAACAAGTGTTTAGAGGAAATCAGGAGACTATCTTTAGGACCATGCAGTAGGCAAAGAGCTCAAAAACCATTAAGCACAAAAAAGGAAAAAAAAAAAAAAAAAAAGACAGATTGGACTAAAATTGAGAATTATGCTCATTAAAAGAACTCATTAAGAGACTGAAAAGGCAACCCACAGAAAGAGAGAAGAAATCCACAGCACAGGCTTACACAAGAGACTTACATTCAAACCACACACCCAACTCCTGCAAAGCGATATGGAGAAAACAGGTGACGGGACAGAAAAACAGACACAATTTTAACTTCACAAAAGAGAACAGTCCAGTGTGGAGCGACCAGAACCCTGCACGCTGCTGATGAGAGTGTACACACTGCTTTGACCACTGAGGATAAAGGAAAACCCCCAATATCCAGGGGACCCCCCCCACCAGCAGATATTCACCAAAGAGCAGCAGTGGCAGCTTCAGCTTCGCTTCCCTGCACAGCCCCTGGCTGCAAACTCTCTTGCCCATCAGCAAGAGGACGAATGGACTGCGGGGGATGCGCACAAGGAGAAGCCCATTCAATGAAAACAAGAAGGAAAAGGAAATCAAAGATGGTCTGCACTGAAGAAGTTCAGGCCCACCACTCTGAGTGAAGGAGTCACACAGAAGCGGGTCCACACCCTTCATTCATGTGAAGTTCAAAACCAGCTGTAACCAAGTGGTTGGGAGTCAGGACTCTGGTCCCCTGTGGTGATGCTGGCGGGACAGGAGACACCCTGTCTCTGGGACCGGATGCTAGTTACAAGGTTGTGTCCAGCTACAAAACTGGAGAAAGCCTTACATATGGTATCGGCATATTCTATATCTATACATCAGGTCTCATCATTTCATGACAAATAGATGGGGAAAAAGTGGAAACAGTGACAGACTTTATTTTCCTGGGCTCCAAAATCACTGCAGATGGTGACTGCAGCCACGAAATTAAGGACACTTGCTTAATTTAAGGACACATTCAGCAAGGACACTTGCTCCTTGGAAGAAAAGCTGTAACAAACTCAGCGTATTAAAAGCAGAAGTATCACTTTGCCAACAAAGGTCCGTAGAGCCAAAAGCTACGGTTTTTCCAGAAGTCATGTATAGGTATGAGAGCTGGACTGTAAAGAAGGCAGAGTGCCGCCAAAGAATTGATGCTTTCAAATTGGGCCAGAGAAGACACTTGAGAGTCCCTTGGACTGCAAGGAGATCAAACCAGAAAATCCTAAAGGAAATCAACCCTGAATATTCATTGGAAGGACTGATGCTGAAGCTCCCAATACTTTAGCCACCTGATGTGAAGAGCTGACTCACTGGAAAAGACCCTGATGCTGGTGAAGATTGAACGCAAAAGAAGGGGACAACAGAGGATGAGAGGGTTGGATGGCATCACCGATTCGATGGACATGAGTTTGGGTAAACTCCGGGAGATGAAGGACAGGGAAGCCTGGGGTGCTGTGGTCCACGGAGTCACAAAGAGTTGGACAGGACTTAGCAACTGAACAACAACAATAGTTTAACTACAAAAAAAAAAAAACAAAAAAAAAACACACACACACAGAAAAACAAAAATAATAAAAACAAAGAAGAAAAAAAACCCCAAATACCCCAAACCAAAGATACTTTGAGGATCCAGCCTGATGTGCGAGAATAGAAGGCAAACAGTTAGAATGGAGTCAGTTTAACCCCAAGTTACTAATGNCACACACACAGAAAAACAAAAATAATAAAAACAAAGAAGAAAAAAAACCCCAAATACCCCAAACCAAAGATACTTTGAGGATCCAGCCTGATGTGCGAGAATAGAAGGCAAACAGTTAGAATGGAGTCAGTTTAACCCCAAGTTACTAATGTTTCCTTCCATATCCAAAAAGTTTTCAGTAGCTTACCTGTAAAAACTTATTTAATTGATTCTTTGACTTTTCCATAAACTTTTGATCTACAGATTTGAAAGGCAGCTTGCTAAGAGAAGGCAACTGGACTTTTTTTAAAGAAGGGAAACACTGTGAGAGAAAAGAAATAAATGTTAGTTATCTCAAAATTACATTTAAATCTTTAAAAATTTATTTTAGATTTTTAATAAGAACAAACCAAGTAACTTCCTCTTGTATTCATTTCCTCTGAGACTGAACACCGTGAAAACCTACCTGTTCTAACCAGGCTCAAAGAATACGGAGGAACAGGACATGTGACGAGAAAAGGTAAGACACGTCCCTACGACTGACAAGTGCCTGGAAGCTGGAAATCTTGGAGCCAGGCTGGGAAGAAGGGTCTGCACACAACGCTTTGTGTGTGGTTACTCCTTTCATTCTCACGACAGCTCTCGGAGGCAGGTGAGAAGGCACTGTTTGTATCTGTGTCCACTGATGAGGGCAGAGAGGCACAGACAGACGGAGCGGCAGGGCGAGTCACGAGCTGTCGACCAGGGGAGCGAGGATCCAAACGGGAGGCAAACTCCGGCAACCTGGCCCCAGAGCCTGCGCCTTCAAACACCGCACCTCACCGACTGGATTCCTTTGTGCGATGCAATGCAATATGTTCTATTCTCTATTGCTGCGACCCCGCACGGATCCCGTTATCCTTTAACGGGTCACAGCTGGCAGCTTTGAAACCACTGGCCAGAGATGCCCTCAGCTGTCCTCCAGCTCTGGGGGTTCTGTTGGTTTCAACGGAAGTCAGACAGCGATCTGTGCATTCAAGGACTCAGACCAGACTAGACGGTTGACCTATGGGTAAATGTCCAACCATCAGGCTGAAAATACCACTTTGCCAGTGTCAACAGCAAAGGGGAAAGAGGGACCAGTTTCCCTGTGTTGTTAAAACGGAAATGGGCCCTGAGATCTCTTCTCACTCAGTAATTCTAAGCCTGTGCCACAAGCGTCCGTACCTCACTAAGTCTCCGGTGTAAATTCTGAAACTCACTGAGCCTCCTGGGGACCGTCCAGTTCTTGGTTTCAACTCCTCCAACTTCCTGTAAGCTTACCGTGACAAAGTAACAGGGCATTTGCTCGCCGTTCTCTTCTGTGACCTTGGAGAAACAGGTAAACACAACAGTAAGAAAGACCACGGTGAGCAGACATGGCAGGCAAGATCCCCAGCACCCCTTTAGGCACCGTCTTCCGGGCGTGCAAGTCCCGCATGGTCTCCAGGACGGGCTCTGCTCTGGCTTTAGGCCACCTCAGAGGGCACAGCCCACCTGAAACTGGGCCTATCCTAAGCTCAGGGGCCCTTGCAGAAGCAGAGGGATTTCTTGGGTGAGTAGAAAAAGAAGCAGAGGAAGCACAAGAAGGATCTGACACGCGGTGCTGGCAGAAAGATGGACTGGGCCACGCAGGAAGATCTGGAGTATTTCTAGAACCTGAGAACAATGCCAGGCTGACAGCAGGAGAACAGAGACCTCACCCCACTGGGAACTGGATTCTGCCAAGAACCTGAATGAACGTGGAGGCAGACTTCCCCCAGATTCTCCNCGGTGCTGGCAGAAAGATGGACTGGGCCACGCAGGAAGATCTGGAGTATTTCTAGAACCTGAGAACAATGCCAGGCTGACAGCAGGAGAACAGAGACCTCACCCCACTGGGAACTGGATTCTGCCAAGAACCTGAATGAACGTGGAGGCAGACTTCCCCCAGATTCTCCAGACAGGAACTTAGTCTGGCTAGCAACCTGACTTCAGCCTTACGATACAGCGAGCAGAGAACCCAGTCACACAGCTGGACTCTCAACCTGCAGAACTCTGAGCTAAGAAATGGGTGGTGTTTTGAGGCATGAAATGCGAGAAAATTTGCTCCATGGCAAAAGAAAACTAGCCTAGTGAACTCAATATCCTAACTGCGTTTGAAAAAGCAAATTAACAGTAAGCAGACAGGTGTGACGGTACCCCACTCCAGTACTCTTGCCTGGAAAATCCCATGGATAGAGGAGCCTGGTAGGCTGCAGTCCATGGGGTCGCTAAGAGTCAGACACGACTGAGCAACTTCCTTTCACTTTTCACTTTCATGCATTGGAGAAGGAAATGGCAGCCCATTCCAGGTTCTTGCCTGGAGAATCCCAGGGACGGGGGAGCCTGGTGGGCTTCCATCTATGGGGTCGCACAGAGTCAGACACAACTGAAGCGACTTAGCAGCAGCAGCAGACAGGTATGAGAGAGCAAAACCTCTCTCAGAGAAGGATGGGGGGCTTCCCCAGTTTAACACAGGACTCCACACACTGTGGTTTCTGTTTTCATGAAATTTCACGTGGGGAGACATGATTTCCTCTGCCCCTCTGCCTACCGAGACAGCTCTCAAGCACTCACACACACACCCTGTCATAATTCAGAAAAGGCCACCACTGCTCCTAATGAAAATGGATAAGAGAAGAAACAAAAAGAAAATACACTGAATTGAAGTTTGAATCAGTGTCATGAACTGAATTAAAGACAAAGAGTAAACGGAAAAGCAAAGCACAGGGATGCAATTCTGCTGAGCACCAGCTGAGCCCCAGCGGGTATGGGAGGCAGGAGGTAGAGCACAGACCACCCACGACTGTCCCGGGAGCACACAGCTCACGGAGCCTCGCCTGGCTCAGAAATCCGGAGGGGAACATCCCCTCCCTCGTTCCCACGGGGGCTGCTTTGTGGATGCTGGGCGGTCAGACGACCCTCTGTGTCCACTGCCGTTATCTTTCCAGGGACCAAGGTCACAGCAAGCTCCTGAGTAACAACTGGCGACCAGGGCAAAGGGCCTTGTGAGGGTTTCCTCCTTCCCTCCCTCCTCAGCATCTGTCCTTGGAAGACAATTACAAGCAGCTGTGAAATGCCAGTGGCAGCGCTGGGCAAGGCTGAGGAGGCAACAGAATCTGTCTGTACCCCATCCCCAGGGGCTCCTCTTTTATACCTTTTGACACCACGTGCCCCGAGTGCCCCTTCCTAGACTTCTACATCAAAGGTGCTTCCATCAGCAGTGAGTAAGCATTTCTCACAGTGTTCCAGGCTCTGGGCAGCCTCCCCTGACCTGCTGTCCCCCTTCCCTCGACAGAGGCGCCTGGCCCTGCACCTTAACGGGAGGAGAGCAAGCACCAAAGGCGCGTGGAGGGCGCTCGGTCAGCACTCACACAGCTTTCAGGCCGGGACCTGCAGAACGTGCACGGTTTTGTGAATTCTAAGCCTTTCCCCAAGAAAGAGTGTCAAGAGAAACAAGGATGGAGACCAACAGTCACACTGAGGATCAGGGGTGTGTATGTATTAATTATAACCTCCTAATTGTCTGTGTGTGTTAATTGTAACCTCCTAATTTATACCCCCACCACCCCACACCTTTCCCCTTTGGTAACAAGTTTGATGCTTTTGAACTGTGGTGCTGGAGAAGACTCTTGAGAGTCCCTTGGACTGCAAGATCAAACCAGTTAATCCTAAAGGAAATCAGTCCTGAATATTCACTGGAAGGACTGATGCTGAAGCTGAAGCTCCAACACTTTGGCCACTTGATGCGAAGAACTGACTCACTGGAAAAGACCCTGATGCTGGGAAAGATTGAGAGCAGGAGGAGAAGATGATAACAGAGGATGAGATGGCTGGATGGCATCACCAATTCGATGGACATGAGTTTGGGCAAACTCTGGGAGTTAGTGATGGACAGGGAAGCCTGGTGTGCTGTGGTCCATGGGGCTGCAAAGAGTTGGCCACAACTGAATGACTGAACTGAACTACAAGTTTGTTTTCGAAATCTGTGAGTCTGTTTCTGTTTTATAAATAAATTCATTTATATCATTTTTTAAACTCAGATTCCACGAGTGATATTATATGATATTGACTTTCTCTGCTTAGCGTGATAATCTCTAAGTAGGGTGGACCTGATTTTCTTCTCCAGGTNCTGAACTACAAGTTTGTTTTCGAAATCTGTGAGTCTGTTTCTGTTTTATAAATAAATTCATTTATATCATTTTTTAAACTCAGATTCCACGAGTGATATTATATGATATTGACTTTCTCTGCTTAGCGTGATAATCTCTAAGTAGGGTGGACCTGATTTTCTTCTCCAGGTGTTGACAGTCAGTTAGATAGAAAGGAAGTTTACACTAATGACATAAATGTATATAAGCATTTTTCCATCAAATGAAATTATTTTTACATTCAAAAAAATGGATATGGTGTATTCTGAAAACTACTGTCCCATGTCCCTCAGAGAAAAGCAAAATATTTTCTAATTCCAGGAGGAAATATTCATTATTAAAGATCTTAGAGCTACTGATGTTTGAGCCACTGACATCAGCAGGATGGATCAATCAGAAATACATTAAAAATTTTTTTCANCCTTGAAAATGGAAGAGTTACCTTTTTGTCGGGTTTTGGCGCATTTTGAATAGAGTTTAGAGCTTGCCTTTTATACTCAAGTTTCTCATTTAGTTCTCGTAGCTTGTTTACAGCAAAGCTGGCTTGTTCATTAACCCGACTGGAGCCTTCATCCACCGCTTCCTCACCGACCTCACCTCCCGAGTCCTGGGGGAGAACGTCACATGAACCACCATATCTCATAAAGATGGAATTTTCCCTCAGTATTACCTACGCTACAGGCTCTAGGGCTTGACAACACACCGCTCCAAATCACTGGCTTCCACTAAGGAAAGAACCATACTAGAAAGCCTAGAAGCAGCCTGCCTTTTNGAGTCCTGGGGGAGAACGTCACATGAACCACCATATCTCATAAAGATGGAATTTTCCCTCAGTATTACCTACGCTACAGGCTCTAGGGCTTGACAACACACCGCTCCAAATCACTGGATTCCACTAAGGAAAGAACCATACTAGAAAGCCTAGAAGCAGCCTGCCTTTTCTCAGCAAAGTGAAAAATCACAGTATTTAGAACCAAAGTAACTGGTATTTGGAATTGCAGTGAAAAAAAGAAATACTAAATAGCCTAAAGAGAGGAGAAAAAAAATTTCACATTGCTATCTCCCATATGGGAACCTGCACAGAACAAGGGACGGCAACTGAGTTATCTTTCCAGCTAAACCCAGATGTTCTGTACCTAAACTCTGCCCCCAAAATTCTGAGACCTGGCTTGCTTGCTTTTGGTCTCCAAGGATATTATGAAAAATTCATGCGAGTCTCTTTAAAATCAGTTTAGTTCAGTTCAGTCGCTCAGTCGTGTCTGACTCTTTGCGACCCCGTGGACTGTAGCACGCCAGGCTTCCCTGTCTACCACCAACTCCAGGAGCTTTTAAAATAAAATTTCCAAATTCCCACTAGTGAAGGTATTTTTAGCATACACTTTGCTCAGCCCTTCTTTTAAAGATGTATCTTACTAATCAAGAGGTAGATCATTTTACAAGTTAGATGGCTAGCACTTGAAAGTGACTTAAATTCATAAAGAACTACATAATTTGGGAAAAACCTGAACAGACTACCAACAAACAGCATGTTAGTAATTAGATTCATGAGCAGCAAGAGCATGAAAGAACTGCTCAGAACTGTCTTCTGGTTTGTTTACTCCTTCACTTTCTTCCAGATTTTTTTCTTCTAGTTTTTCTTACTTGTAGCAAACAGTAAAGAGAAAAAAATGTCAAAGGAAAATATTAATAATCATAGAATACCAGGCTGTTTTCATTTTTATATATTCTCCCTAATTCTTGTCCATGAGCATATGTCTTATGATATTATTCTATGCCTTTACACATTCAAGAGGGTATTCTGCCTTTCTCATAAAATATATTGCTACAATGCTGCATATTTGAGGGTACTGTAATCTTCAAAATTATACTTGCTATGGCTGCAGAGTATTCTATGCATTGATAATAAACTGAGGCATATTCCTATTGCTACTCCTGCTGTGGGTTGATTTCTGCTTTTTTGCCATCCCAGATGTGTTAAAATAAACTCCACAGTGCATAAACCTTTTCCCCCCTACATTTTATTTATTTTCATAGGATAAATTTCTAAAAGTGACTGTACTAAAGCAAAGAATAGGAACTTTCAAAAGGTCAGTGATACATGTCACCCTTCTTTGAATCCTAGGTGACGCTGGACATTTTTCATGTTTGTTTACAATTTATTACCTATCATATCAATGGGCGTTTAAGTCTTTATTCAATTTATGTGTTGGATATTCATGCTTTTACTAATCTGAATAAACTGTTCACAACACTTACACATCAACCATTTTAATTTTTGAGCTAGAGATAAAGATCAGTTTGTTTTAGCTGTGTGATTCTAAAAATAAAATGCAATGAGCAATGACCAATGAGTTTAGTGGTTCTGTTTACTGCAAATGTAAAGATCCATAATAGAACTTTTTTTAAAAAGCCTGAATGAAGTTCAGAGACATCCACTTCTAAACCTATCATGAAGAAGCACCTGATTCCTCAGGGCTTCAGACACAGTGGACAGAAAGAGAGAATCCAAGATAAATTACAATCTTTCTATGTAAAGTGACTCTAAGTGACACTGTTTCTTTGTACTTTCAAAACCTTCAAACTCATATAAATCATTAATAGTGAAAGGGAGATGGCCACCGGGCTACCCAAAATGATCTAATACACTGTAAGAAAATTAGACTTCAGGTATGGTTGGACAAGGTTTGTTTCCAAACATCTTAATTTCACCTGACTGTGTTTAAACTCCAAAATATCTCCTGCAGGTCTTCCTACATTCTCTGCCTCTCATCTTTTCCCCATCCTCTTTGTCTGGTCTCAGGCTAGACTGTCAAGCTACTGATTCTCTTACCTGGCCTAAGTCGCAAATGTCTCCCCAACCCCTCAAGAGTCCTGCCCTCACTTTTCAGGCATCAGGCTCACATGTGTCCCAGGCAGGGCAAGGAGGTCTCTGACTCAGTGCTGGGTAGCGGTACCCAGCGGTCAGAAGGACAAAGAAAGAAGCACCGACCAGGAGCAGTGAGGTGCTCCAAAGTCCTATATGTTACAAGTTGAAGGCGCACACCCTATCTGATTCCCACAATCTGCGCCCACCTAGTCACGTCCAATGCGTAAGCGCTCGGAAGGCAGCAGAAAGGTAAATGAGACTCACCACTTCATCTTTGTTGGAAACCAGCTGTGAGACATGTTTTTCTTCCTCTTTCATCATCAGTTTCTCATACAGGTCGCTGACAATGAATGAAGGGTAATACCTATCCTTCAGGGTCTCATAAACGTCTCCCTGGATTTTGCAGAACACTTCGATCCCTTTATTGCCCACAAGACACTGCTGGATTTCTTTGTAAAGTGATTTTTCCACTGATATTTCTTTGCTCTCCACGAAGAAATTCTGGTAAATTTCACCAACTAATTGTGGGATTTCATTCTAAAAAGATGGGAAGATAAGGAAAGAGAAAAGTATGAAATACCGTCTCGGAGAAACACTATTTTCTTCCGAATTCTCTGCATTTTAAAGGTGGAAGGAAGACACCTGGAATGTAGGGTGAGTGTGCAGCTTTGTGGACACATTCAGGGCCAAGGGGTGAGCATCACACCCTGAAAAGAAACCAGTTGAGTCCTTAAAAGGAACACTTTATATTGAATAGTTAACAAATATAAATTCTTTTTAATGCTGGAAGGAAAAAAACAAAGAATGAGAACGGTTCTCTTCTTGCACTGGACTCCCTTCTCATAAATCTCAGTTTCACATGAATATAATTCACCAGCTAAATTCAATTTGACTTTTCCATCTAATATAAATAGAAGTGCCAACTTCCTACTCCTGAAGAAAGTTAATATAATAATTGTGGAAGTAAGAGACATATTCTTCAGAACGATGACTTACTACACTGTAATCAAGCGTGGTCTTAAACACTACATTTAGGTCACAGCCATTCTACTTTGAATGTGCAAACATCTCTTACATCTGACTAATAGAACCTTTGCATTTCTGCTACAGACAACTCTAGGAATGATGCAAAGTCTTTTACAGTAGCAATAAAATGAAGAAAAACGCCTTAATGAATACTATGAACATAAACAACATCATGGAACTTTTACACCCTAATCAGTGTTGCTAGATCAAAATATAGTTATTTGAGGAAGCTATACCTTCTTGCTGTACTGACATTTTTCAACTTGTTTTTAATAGTTTAGGAAATTTTTTTAGATTGCTCTTTATAGTAGTCCTCTGATAGCAGCCAGAGCCAATTTTTAGTCAAGTCTGGTACATAAAATATGTAATAAAGTTGGCTAGTACAATATTGAGTAAAATGAGGTCATTGGTGGCTTATAAATTAACACTGAAAGAAATTCCTAAGATTTCAAAATACTACGAGACTGGATTTAGTTCCTTAACCAATACTGTCTGTGATTTATGATGTATTCTAAATTGGTGTTAAGCTCTAGCAACATTCATATTAAGTGTAAATGAGTAATTTAATGTACATAGTGCTCTTTGGGCTTATTTTAATAAGCCTCTCAGAATGTACGTTTATATATGCTGTATATACTGTTACATATGTTTGTTGACATATATTCACAGATATGTATTTCACATTCTTCAAATTAATTCTTAAATATATATTGAGAACTTGCCGAGCACAAAACACAATGCTCATTATTGGGCTTTCCACTGTCACAGGCATCCGTAATCAAAAATTATTTTTTGTCTTCCTTAACACAATCATTTTAAATAAAATGACAGTTAAGTGTGCACATTACAATATTAAAAATAACAAGGTTATGAGAATGAGGTACAGGTGATAAGATCAAACTTATAATAGCAAAATGGGTAAGATGTGCCTTTTTATAATGAATTACAAAATAACTACCTGAAATTAAATTCAGTAACTAGGTACATTTGTAAATCTTTCCTCCTTGACTACACATTTAAAAGCACTTTCTATAAAAATAAAATCTAATTTTATTTACCATTATGGGCTAGAACATAATGCCAATAATATGTCTGGTTTAAAATATTCTTTTAGTGTATAGCTTATCTTACAGCTTTATTGAAAAACACAGATACACTGCCTAAAACACAAGTTTTCACCAGCCAGTGACTAACATTCCTTTCGACCTATATATCCTACCTTGTTAGCATTCTTTAAGTACTCCACAGACTCCCAAAAACTAATTAGAGCTCTTTTGTCCATCCTTTCCATGTACGTTCGAAACTGCTCTCGGTAGACAGCGTTGGCCAAGATATCTTCGAACTGAAGAATCTATGAAGCGAATGTAATTAGGAGTTTTTAAAAATCTAATTTTAAATATCAGTTCACTTTGACTTCCAAAGGATTCATTTTCACATTCAGAAAAAAAAAAAAAGCCTCATTTCCTAAGGTCATAGAGTGCCTGTTTCACCTTCCTAAACTTTAAATTGAAAAAGCTTACTGAATATTCAAAGTGCACATATTCAAAAAATACCAATTTTCTATTAACCATTACCTCATTCAGCAAAGGATTTATTTAGCTTCTACTCTGTATCAGGCGCATTTCTAGGAAACAGATAAAAATCCCTGCCTTGCGTGATGAACTGGTGAAAGCAACCATGCTCATAACAGAAAAAATCAAGAGAGATGTTTAAAAGACCAGGTAGCTGGACTCTAATAAATTGGTATTTTTGTTTTCCATCCTATTTTCATATAGGTAAGGAAATCTACGAATGATTCCATACCTTGCCTTTTTGTTTATAATGTCACATTCATTTTAAAAAAATCTCTTGTATGTATCATATCATTTTAATTGGCCCATAAAAAGTCCATTGTATGTCTAGATTCTGTTCACACTAGGTCAAACAAGTGGAATCAAAATGTCATAAATTCTTTTAGTTAGGCAAAAATTCATAAGTTTTCTAAAACATATATATGGTACACATTATTTATATGTAACAAAAACTACTATGCTTGGTAAAGGCTTGAGATTTCTCATTTTAAAAAACAGATATGCAACAAGCAACAAAGGTTTACTGTGTAGCACTGGGACCTATAGTCAATATCTTGTAATAATTTATAATGGAAAATAATTTCAAAAATAATATATGTGTATATGTATTACTGAATCACACAAAAAAATTCTACTTTTTGAAATTAAAAAAAAAAGTCCAATGTATGGAAGTTTCAAAATTACCCCTTCACTAACTATTTTGAGAGTTTACATCATAAGAAAAACCACTACCTGAAGACACAGTGCAATCAATCTTGAGCATGGACCACTAAAGAAAAAGTGGATAACCTTTATAGTAATTCAGGACTTAACAAGGATAAAATGTGTCAAATTAGTTTAGAAGGAACTTAACTCCTACATCCTTAGTTATCTGCTGCTACTAAGTCGCTTCAGTCGTGTCCGACTCTGTGCAACTCCACAGACGGCAGCCCACCAGGCTCCCCCATCCCTGGGATTCTCCAGGCAAGAACACTGGAGTGGGTTGCCATTTCCTCCTCCAATGCATGAAAGTGAAAGTCAAAGGGAAGTAGCTCAGTCGTGTCTGACTCTTCGCGACCCCATGGACTGCAGCCTACCAGGCTCCTCTGTCCATGAGATTTTCCAGGCAAGAGTACTGGAGTGGGGTGCCATTGCCTTCATGCTGTCTAAGTACAAGTCTGAAGGCTCCCATATCAACTGATAGGAATAACAGATTACTCAGAGAACAGCCCATTTTCAACACAGGGCGGAGCTGAGCAGGAGAGACATCCAACAGTTCTAAGGAAGTCTTCCCAGTCTAATCTCATAGATTGAAATGAACTCCAAGTTAGATACAAATTCTTGTATTTGCAAAATTAAGCCCCCCAAATCTTCTAAAATATTAGCCACTTTTATTCTCTTATTGTGTCTTATGAACACTCTTATGTTTAGTTCTAAAAGCGCACACATCAACAAATAAATGACTAACATCTGATACATCTCATATCTTAGCTGGTGAATTAACCCTAAGTTCTCTACCCCAAGTTTTTTGTTTTTGCTTTTAATTTTCTCTTGAAGCCTACATAAGCCTTTCACTGAGTAACACACACTAACGGTGAGGGTCTGGGGGACCAGGATGAGCAGACGGCACACTTGTGAGTCAGATATGTTACCATGAGATGAACTCAACCTCACTGCATTAATCGGAGATGAGCTACTCTCAGAAATTCTGAGACTTCGTACAGAAGTGGGAAAGAGAACACTCGGTAAGTCAAAGTGGACACTACTGCTCAATAGATGATTTAAAAATACAAGTATATATACACAACATAATACCAATTATCATTTACTAAGGGCTTCCATACAGCAAACACTATGCTCTTGTGTTAATTTCCTCTGTTGAATTAACATATTTCTTTCTGTCCTAAAACCTCTGGTAATTCTGGGAGGGGTGCTGCCACAAATAATCTCTGGGCAGAAGACAAAAAACTGTCCTGGTGGATGTTTCATGTGCCAAAGGCTGGAAGGTGCCCTGTGATCATTCTTTATTCTCCATCAGGGATTTTTATTTACTTCTTTTCACTATGTCCCAGTCCCACTCGATCTGGTTTCATGATGTGTATGCTGTTAACTTAGTTTTATATTTTGTGTGTGTTGTCTCTTAACCCACAGGCTAATTTTTCTATAGGAAATACATCCCTATAGCACTCAAAAGGACCACAAGGCCTAGAATAGTAAATAAACATTCTCCTAAAATACCCAATGTGTTACCAAGAGGGAGCCAGGCCCAAGATTCTCCAGCTGTGGAATATCCACAATATACTCATGAAATTGTCTATAGCAGACTAAAGAGAATGTGGAGAACTAAGATCCTGGGAACGATGTTTTATCCTGAAAGGACAGTTCACAATTGGATTCCGCTTACATTTATGACATCACTAAAACATACTCCCGAATAATTAATGCCAGTTATAACAGATGCTTATTGAGTGCTCATTATATACCGACTACTGTGCTTATCATTTTATGTGCATTATTTAATTCCATAATTATCATGCCCTGTATGGTCTGTACACCTATTGTTACTTTACAAACAGAGTACAGAGAGGCTAACTGACTTGCCCAAAGTGAATCCCCAGTGAACCTGGGATTTAAGAGTCAGGCTTTCTGACTCTGTAGCATAACATTTTTGTTTTTGTTGAAACTTTTCATTCTATATTGGACTATAGCTGATTAACAATGTTATGATATTTCTCAGGTGGACAGCAAAGGGCCTCAGCCATACATATACATGCTTCCATTCCTCCCATCCAGGCGCCATGTGACACTGGGCAGAGCTCCCTCTGCTCTACAGGAGGCCCTTGCTGGTCACCCATTTTAAATAGAGCGGGGTGTACATGTCCATCCCGAACTATCCGTCCCCCCATCCCATAATAAAAGACTTACTCTTCTTAAGAAATTACCTGATTTGTATTCAGGCCAAGAGATTTAGCAAACTAAAACCAGTACGGAAGTCAAGAAAGAAAGGTGGATGGAGAGCTCTGTAAGAACTTCAGGAGAGACAGAGCCAGGGAGTCTTCTCACATTCAAGTGCAGGGTCCTCAGCTATACTCAGACTTGTGAACCAACCAGATCCGGGTTTTTATATAGTTCTGTCTCTTCCTATCCACATGGCCTTATTAGGTAATTACTTACACTAACTGTATCTTCATCTTTTGTAAAATGGAGACACGGAGTACATACTCATAGCACTGTGGCGAGAGCTAAGTAAAATAACCTCTAAGAGACCTGCTTTGTTGCTGGTAATTTCTATCCAATTAGTAGTGAGTAATCTGATTGGGCCCTTAAAAATATAAATATGCTCCTCTGGGATGACGAGAGGACAAAAGGGAGATAGGAAAACACACACAGGCGTGTACACACACACACGCATCTCACACTTCCCCATCACACCAATTACCACTTGCGGAAGTCAAGGACACCAAGAAATGTGGATTCTTGACTCCTAAAAGTCAACATGTGAGTTTCTGTTAGGGAATACATGTTTTAGGTTAAATACCAAGAAGTGAAAGCACTGTCTACGTGGTGACATCAGCGTTCATAACAAACTCGAAATGGCAAAACAAGAGACCGCCAAGTTCTACCTTCTGGCTTTGAGGCCCTTCCCCCTCGTCGAAGGCCCCGTCCTCTTGCTGGTCATAGGCAGGGCCTCCCAGGACTCTGATCCTCTTCTCACACTGCTTCTTCGCCACGGTCAGCTGGTTAATGTACCTTTTCATGTTCCTGGCTCTCAGGAGATCAGCCTTCATGGCGGCGGTTTCCTTACCTTGAATGAGACAGATGGGCGGTAGGCAGTCAGAGGACAAGGTGCCAAAGAGGGAGGGAACGTGGTCACGCTGGGCCAAATCTGTGAAAATGTGGGGCTGAAAATTTGCCATTTGTAACATGGATAGGCCTGAGGGTCATTATATTTAGTGAAGTCAGTCAGAGAGAAAAAAATAAATACTGTATGCTTTCACTTATATGTGGAATCTAAAAAAAATAAACGAATGAATATAACAAAAAAGAAACAGACTCACAAGTAATAAATGAGTGGTTACCAGAGCAAAGAGGAGTGTGGGGAGGGTCAACACAGGTGAAGGGGGGGATGAAGAGGTACAAACTGCCAGGTATAACACAGGTAAGCCACAAGGACAGAACACACAGCCCAGGAAATGGAGCCAATGTTTTATAATAACTAAATGGCGTATAATCCATAAAAATAGTGAACCACTAGGCCACAGGGCTGTCTTTGGATCTGCCTCTCCTGGACACTACATGGTCTCCGGTGACCAGCTTCCTGAACACGCTGCGTAGCTTCCGGTGGGGCTTCAATATCCATTTTCTCAGCAGATCCCCCAAGAATCTGCCTGGCTCCGTTCCCTCTCCCCTTCAGGTCCCTAGTTCAGGGCTCAGCAAAGACATCTCTGGTCAGCTTCTTTCTACTTGCAACCTCCACCCTAAAACACCAGTCTTCTCCCGCGCGGCCTTATACCTTCTCTATAGCACGACTACCATACCACCTATTTGACTTACTTATCCTCCAAGTACGTCCTCATAAAAGTAGCATTTTGCCTGTTTATACATAGCTGTGCCACCAGCACCGACAACAGTGCCCGGCAACACCGTCAGGACTCAGGGAACGCGCTGAGTGGATGCGAGATCTGTGTCAGGTGTTACCCGAGCTCTGTTATATTGAACAGAGCTAACGTTCTGCTGAGTCCTCGCTATGCATCAGGCACGCTGCTCTCTCTCGAGCCCTGGCTGTGAGAGAGAACCAGGGTGAGACTCCTCACCTTCCTCCAACACGGCGTCTGGCCCTCCCTGCCACCAATCAGCTGTGGCCAGGACCACGAGCAGACAAGTCCTGTGGAGAGCTGTCAGTAGAGTCTGGAATCAGACCAGAAGCTGGTCTCTGCCACCCTGAGCTCTGTGGTCTCAGGGAGAATTTTTTTAAAAATTTAACTTAAAAATATTTACAATGGTTTTTTTCCTTAAGCTGACATTATGTAATTTAAAGCAAAAGCAAAAAATTCACACAAAATTAATTTTTAAAACTGACTAAGCACTGAGCACCTCCTTGTGGAGACGGGACTAGCTCTGCACACATAACCTGCAGGCAGGGAGGGGCAGGGGTTGAGGGCAGGCTTTTTTCTTTTAAATGGGTGAGAAATGAGCTGGTTTTAATGCTGGTGGAAGGAAGCAGTTAAGGAAACAGGCTACAAGTTGGGAGGGTGGTACCCAGTAGACAGTGAGGAAGGAGGCTGGCTTTGAGGGAGGCCACCCCGCCCTGTGGCAATAGGGAAGCACAGGGACGGATGCGGACACCAGCCAGTCTGGACCTGGTGTCGGGAGCTGCAGCAGCTCCCTTCCTAGGGGTCTGTTGTCTGGAAGCAGGGAGCGAGGTTATCCGCTCAGAGAAGTGTTAGCCGCTCAGTCGTGTCTGACTCTCTGTGATGTCATGGACTGTAGCCCACCAGGCTCCTCTCTCCTTGGAATTTTTTAGGCAAAAACACTGGGGTGGTAGCCATTTCCTTCTCCAGGGGATCTTTAGACCTAGGAATCGAACCTGCGTCTCAAGCTAGGCAGGCAGATTCTTTACCATGGAGCTCTCACACTGAGGGAGACCTCCAGTGCCCCAGGGTGGCCGTCACCACCCTCAGGTCACCGAGTCAGCCTGTGCAGATGCTGACAACCATGCCTGGACAGGCTGAACACGTCCAACAGGAAAAGCTCAGGCAAGGACCACAAGGCACGGGATCTATCAGAGCAGCCTTTTCCGACATGCATCACCAATGGTCAGACACAGGCTTCGGGTCAATAGTCGGCCTTGTTCAAGGAGGTCTGTCGTGTCCCAGGGTGTTTTCAAACGTGTAACTGAGGAGAAGGGGATGAAAGAGGATGAGATGGTTGGATGGCATCACTGACTCAATGGACATGAGTTTGGTGATGGACAGGGAGGCCTGGCGTGCTGCAGTCCTTGGGGTCGCAAAGAGTCGGGCACAACTGACCGACTGAACTGAAATGAACCGAGGAGGCATTTTCATCTGGGCAATGATAGGTTCTCAGTGTCCTGTGCTTAGCTGACAGGAAGTTCCTGCTCAAAGTACTAAACTCAGCATCTCAAGAGGAAAAGTAGTATTTCAGAGCCCTCTTTGTGGGAAGATACACGTTTGATGTATGGCAGAAACCAACAAAATATTGTAAAGCAATTATCCTCCAATTAAAAATTTTAAATAAAGTAATTGTTAGTCTGTCTCCAAATTAGAATACTGCAAACTGAAATTATTTGTGGGTGTACCTGAAGAAATGCTTGCTTGGAATTGTGACTTTTTCGGAAAACCTTTCATTTGTATTTTTCTGCTTCCAAAACTCACGTTATTTCCATTACACTTAGATTCCAAGGAGCTTAAACTCCCACAGTTGCATTCCACGATTCTGCACTGATTACATTTATTTTAAAAAGATTTAAAGCATATATCCTTAAACTAGTTTGCATTGGTTACATTTATTTTAAACATGCTACACATATATTCTTAAACTCTAAATTCTGTGCATAATCTAAGCTACTTTAACATGCGAGGACAAAAAGTTGCCTTTTATAAAATAAACCTAGATTACAATCTTAACTTTGGGTTAAAACAGGCTAATCAAGAGAGACACAGAGGAAGAAACTGATACACAATTAACAACAAACACATTCTTCTGAGAAGGCTTAAAAGTCTTTCTAAAAGGACAAAAACAGGCAAATTCCAAAGGCAGAGAATAAACCTTCCCCTAAAACCCAACTGCAGAGCTGGGGAAACATCCCAGAGTCCTGCTGGAGGGTCCCCTGCTTGTGTGAATGCCTTCTGCTTGTTGAGGGCCAAAGTCATTGTCTGATCACAAAGCTTGTTGCTAACAAATGCAATGGCAGTTTGTTGCTTAGACAATTGTTTATTTTTTTTGCCTCGGAAAACTAATGCCACGTTCAGGGCTTATTGCCTATCAGGGCGCTGCTGCAGTGCGTGCGACTGTTGTGCAAAAATCCTAGGAAATCCAGCGAGAGAGATGAATACGCTTCTTTGTGATCTGAGGACCCGTCCAGCCAAGAAATCCTCTCATCAAGAGAAGCGCAGGCCAGCGGGTGGACGACACACTGCCCGGTTCATGCCAGCCTCCTGCGGCCGCGTCTGCTGAGCCCTAGGTAACGCTGTGTGGTGAATCACGCAATGTTTATCTAGGTTAAGGAAGAAGGCTGCGACCACGAACGGTGGCAGGCGCCACAGTGGGTGCAGCGGCTCTTTACATGGGTGCCAAGAACACGTGAGTGCCGTAATTGTCTAAAACAATTCATCATCAGTGTTTACTGGCTTCCCTCCCAGTGAGTTCAGATTCTGCTGAGGTGAGAGCAAAAGGGAAGGGAGTCATTTGCTGGAAGAGAGAGCTGGGTCAGACCTCAGAGGAACCCTCTGCGGGCCCTGCAGAGGACCAGTGAACTATATCACAGAGCCCTTTGGGCCACAAGCCTTCCACCCACGATACAGGTCCTCCTTGAGGGAGTAAAGTGACTTGCTGCAAAGGAGAAACACCAGGGACAACCGCTGGGCGCTCCCTCCAACGTGGCAAAGGGCAGTGAAGTGACTTACAGCGCAAACCAAGGGCCCCGAAGCGGCACCAATGCAGCTGGATGAAACGGCACCCCCACGTCTGTCAAGCACTAAGAGGCACCCGCAGCAGAGTGTTTCTTTTCTCACGTCAGACTCCAAGGCGCAGCCTAACTGCGGCGGCCTTGGTGGGCTGCCTGAGGAATCCCACGGAGGACACGCGGTCTCGGAACCAGTGACCTTCGGGGCGGCTAAACCTTCCCTGTGGGGCTGTCCTGCATGTTGCGGGATGTCTCGCAGCATCCCTGGCCTTTACCACTAGCTGCCAGGGGCACCCCTTCCCCCTGGGCAACAACCAGAAACGTCTGCAGACCTTGTTAAATGGCCCCTGTCCCTTGGAAGGCAAAACTGTATCCCCTCACCTCATTGGGAGGATTACTACAGAGGTATAGCTCCTAAGGGGGTGCAGGAGGCAAGGCTGCGCTTCCCCACCCCCACGGGGCTCCCCAGCATGTGGTTCTGCCCCCCACGTCCCACAGGTCTCCTCAGGCCCCCCAGGCAGTGGAGGGAAGGGATTATCGGGGCTCCTCGCTGGCAGAGGTCAGGCCTCCATCCACACTGACAGGATGACAAGTCTTTGAAATCTCTCCTATACAATGAAACAAGTGTTTCAGTAAAAGGTCCTGAGAAGGGGGTTCAAGAAATGGGTGTGTATTTATTTAGGGATTAGTGAAGTTTCAGCGGAGAAGGCAATGGCACCCCACTCCAGTACTCTTGCCTGGAAAATCCCATGGATGGAGGAGCCTGGAAGGCTGCAGTCCATGGGGTCGTTAAGAGTCGGACAC
>SJYA01003270.1:337678-397697 GCA_006410615.1 Neotragus moschatus
TGTGAATGCCTTCTGCTTGTTGAGGGCCAAAGTCATTGTCTGATCACAAAGCTTGTTGCTAACAAATGCAATGGCAGTTTGTTGCTTAGACAATTCTGTTTATTTTTTTTGCCTCAGAAAACTAATGCCACGTTCAGGGCTTATTGCCTATCAGGGCGCTGCTGCAGTGCGTGCGACTGTTGTGCAAAAATCCTAGGAAATCCAGCGAGAGAGATGAATACGCTTCTTTGTGATCTGAGGACCCGTCCAGCCAAGAAACCCTCTCATCAAGAGAAGCGCAGGCCAGCGGGTGGACGACACACTGCCCGGTTCATGCCAGCCTCCTGCGGCCGCGTCTGCTGAGCCCTAGGTAACGCTGTGTGGTGAATCACGCAATGTTTATCTAGGTTAAGGAAGAAGGCTGCGACCACGAACGGTGGCAGGCGCCACAGTGGGTGCAGCGGCTCTTTACATGGGTGCCAAGAACACGTGAGTGCCGTAATTGTCTAAAACAATTCATCATCAGTGTTTACTGGCTTCCCTCCCAGTGAGTCCAGATTCTGCTGAGGTGAGAGCAAAAGGGAAGGGGGTCATTTGCTGGAAGAGAGAGCTGGGTCAGACCTCAGAGGAACCCTCTGCGGGCCCTGCAGAGGACCAGTGAACTATATCACAGAGCCCTTTGGGCCGCAAGCCTTCCACCCACGATACAGGTCCTCCTTGAGGGAGTAAAGTGACTTGCTGCAAAGGAGAAACACCAGGGACAACCGCTGGGCGCTCCCTCCAACGTGGCAAAGGGCAGTGAAGTGACTTACAGCGCAAACCAAGGGCCCCGAAGCGGCACCAATGCAGCTGGATGAAACGGCACCCCCACGTCTGTCAAGCACTAAGAGGCACCCGCAGCAGAGTGTTTCTTTTCTCACGTCAGACTCCAAGGTGCAGCCTTAACTGCGGCGGCCTCGGTGGGCTGCCTGAGGAATCCCACGGAGGACACGCGGTCTCGGAACCAGTGACCTTCCGGGCGGCTAAACCTTCCCTGTGGGGCTGTCCTGCATGTTGCGGGATGTCTCGCAGCATCCCTGGCCTTTACCACTAGCTGCCAGAGGCACCCCTTCCCCCTGGGCAACAACCAGAAACGTCTGCAGACCTTGTTAAATGGCCCCTGTCCCTTGGAAGGCAAAACTGTATCCCCTCACCTCATTGGGAGGATTACTACAGAGGTACAGCTCCTAAGGGGGTGCAGGAGGCAAGGCTGCGCTTCCCCACCCCCACGGGGCTCCCCAGCATGTGGTTCTGCCCCCCACGTCCCACAGGTCTCCTCAGGCCCCCCAGGCAGTGGAGGGAAGGGATTATCGGGGCTCCTCGCTGGCAGAGGTCAGGCCTCCATCCACACTGACAGGATGACAAGTCTTTGAAATCTCTCCTATACAATGAAACAAGTGTTTCAGTAAAAGGTCCTGAGAAGGGGGTTCAAGAAATGGGTGTGTATTTATTTAGGGATTAGTGAAGCTTCAGCGGAGAAGGCAATGGCACCCCACTCCAGTACTCTTGCCTGGAAAATCCCATGGATGGAGGAGCCTGGAAGGCTGCAGTCCATGGGGTCGTTAAGAGTCGGACACGACTGAGCGACTTCACTTTCACTTTTCACTTTCATGCATTGGAGAAAGAAACGGCAACCCACTCCAGTGGTTCTTGCCTGGAGAATCCCAGGAACGGAGGAGCCTGGTGGGCTGCCGTCTATGGGGTCGGCACAGAGTTGGACACGACTGAAGCAACTTAGCAGCAGCAGCAGTGAAGTTTCAACCGGAGAAATGCTGTTTCCTTCTGAATGCAGAGCTGACAGCAGTTCTCGGCAGTTACCGATCATCACAGACTTCCTCAAAGTTATCTGAAGATCCCCTCAAAAGTTGCCCAGGAACTAACGCAATATTTACCTTACTTTCCAACTTAGGGCCAGTATGCTTTAAAAAAGAACAAGTGGGATTCTCTTATCACAGCAAACACCTGAAGTTTCAGAGCTGAGTGTGCCGTTCCCCTTCAGCAGGAAGGATACTTGAGGAATGAGCAGAGGCCCCAGCAGGAGCTCCCGGCGGAGCCTCTCCTGTTACATCAGAGAAGACGACAGAGACTTCGAGGGCCAAGTGAGGCCTAGGCCAGGGGCCTGCAGCACACCTTTTATTCATGTTTCCTTCCTTAAATATATCAAGTGCTGAAACGTCCAGCATTTTGCTCAGTTGAAGGCCGTCCAACATGTTTACAACAGATTTTTAAAGTACTAAGGCCCCATCAGTTAAATCCACATGCCAGATTACCAGGAGAGGCCTGCTCCCAGATGAGAATGTGACGTGAGCAGAGAGGAGTCAGAAACTGAAGACACAGCTCTAGCACGTGCAGCTTCTGAGTTCCGAGCACAGCCCTCAGAGCACCCGCCTGCGTGAGTGAGCAGGGCAGTGGGAAGAGAGCAGGACACGTGGGTTCATTTCCCAGATCAGCACGGGACTGACCACACACTTGCTGAAAGCTCTGGACCTGAACTTTACTTGAATAAATACAGGTTCTTAGGATGTACGATGACTCAAGTTTTCTGTAGGGGGAAGGTGGGAGCAGAGTTGGATATATAAATTATGAGACTAGAGAGCATTTCCTAGTGGCTCAGCCACAACGCGGGAGACCTGGGTTTGACCCCTGGGTTGGGAAGATCCCCTGGAAGAGGGGGCATGGCAACCCACTCCAGTAATCTGGCCTGGAGAATTCCATGGACTGTGTAGTCCATGCGGTCACAAGGAGTCGGACACGACTCAGCTACTTTCAATTTCACAGAGAGCACAGGGCTTCCCTGGTGGCTCAGATGGTAAAGAATCATCCTGCAAGGAGGAAGACCTGGGTTCGATCCCTGGGTTGGGAAGATCCCCTGGAGGAGGGCATGGCAACCCACTCCAGTATTCTTGCCTGGGGAATCCCATGGACAGAGGAGCCTGACAGGCTGCAGGCCACGGGGTCACAAAAGAACTGGACGTGACTTAGTCACTAAGCCGCCACCACCAGAAGGCGCATAATGGAAGCGGCTGGCCCTTGGCCACAAGGGAGTAACGGGACGGGGCTGCGCTGGGTGCTGGGGAAGGGACCGCAGGCTCCGGGCACCGCCGTGCTCAGGGTGGGAGGGCCGGGCAGAGAAAAACCCTAGCAAAGGCCCTGCAGCAATGGCCTGCGGTGTAAGTTTAGGTCATTCATAAATTAGAAATTGTGTCAAATTACTGAAATACTACGAAATCAAGAGCATTAGAAAGGACTCTGAAAAGTCCTCTAGAGTCTACAGAATAGCTCCTTCCTTTAGGCAGGGACACTTTTAAATCCAAAATCAGATAAGAAGTATGATTCAAAAATTATTCCTAATGGAAATCATTATGGTTTTTATCAACAAGTAACTGTGTATGTGTGTATACATATTCAATATATTCTGAAGTTCTTCCACAGTTCTGCTTGGTATACTCAATTCCAAAACTCTCTACTTACACTCTAAACAAGGCACACGATGGGCACGGCACCCCCACGTGTACAGTATTTATACAGAGCAGTTTCTATTAGACTCAGATCAACATGCTGTCCTTTGTTGCAGTCAACTAAATAAATATTACTCTTGAATCACTTTATTCTTGCTAACATTTCAGAAAGCAGAACAGCAGTGAGGGAAAGAAAAAGCTTTAAAGGGAGCTGAAATAGAAAATAATAATTTAGGGTAACACACAGGATACAATCAGATGTTCTGGGATTTTTCTTTTAAGTTTCCCACTAAATTGACCTCATACCCCTCTTAACGGGCTGACATGTTTTGCTCACTGCAGATGTGACGGGAACAGGGAAAAATAATCTAAAGAGGTAATAAAAAAAGGGGTAATAAAAAGGGGTCCAGGCACTGGGGAGCTATGGTTTCTCAAGCAGCTGTTCTAGTAGTTAAAGCCTAAATGTCTACTCTCTTAATGACATGTCTGAATTTCCAAAGCAGGATTCTGATTCATCCCTGTTGTTACGTGTGCTGACAGGATCCACCCTTCAAAACAACTGACCCAGGGGCCAGGTCTGGGGCGGGGAGGCTCCCACCAACCAGCCCCGTGGAGACACCCTGCCCCCTCCACTGCCTTGCTGGGTAAGCGACATCAGACTAGACATCAGGACAGTAAATCTCAGGGCTTGCTTAAGGAACTGTATGGTGATAACTCGGCTGGCTTACAAACCTAAGAAAAGCCCATATAATTAAAAGTTGCCAGTCAATTAAAAAAAAAAAAAAAAAGAGGGAGCTGAAATACTGGGCGTATCCGCCTTCAACAGCAAAGAAATCAGAGCGTATGTTCCATTGCTACCAGAATGCCGGCACTTGGCCAGTGTCTTAGTTTGGGCAGCTATAACCAACCACCACAGACTGGCCGGCTGTAAACAACACAAATGTGTTTCTCTCAGTCTGGAGACGAGGGCGCCAGGGCAGTCCTTGGTGAAGCCCCTCATGCTGGCTGCAGACTGCCAGCTTCCTGCTGTGTCCTCATGATGGGGCAGGTTGGGGATCTCTCTGCAGCCTCTCTCAGAAGACACCAAGCCCATCCATGAGGGCCCCTCCCTCCTGACCAAAGCAAACTTCCTAAATTCCGTGACAATCAAGCAGCTGATGGGATTAGTGGGTAAAAGTCACGCCTCAGTCAATATGTTTGGCCAGAATGAGTGATAAAATAAGGTCAGAGGTAAGGAAATTTTGTAAGCGCACTTAAAACTTCTGAGACCAAATGCTTCAAAAAATTTATAAATTGTACAGTATTTATAAATTTGCTCTAAGAACCTGTTTCTCTGAATATTCCTAATTTTTCTTTCTCAGAGGACAAAGATCTGGGTAGGATGGTCTCAAATTTTTTTTTCCTTATTTCTATGATTACTTAGTTTCCCTAGAACAGTACCAGCAATTAAGCTAGTTAAGACATTGTAAAGAATTCAAAAACCACTTGATACCTTATTTCTTAAAAACATCAAAATTCCAAAAGAAAAAAGCCACCAAAAATCAAATTAAAATTTCTACATTGTTAAAGAGAGTAATTTGGTCTTCTACTATGAACCTGAAACATTCTCAGAGTGTTGTGTGGATTTGCTGGAGTTTATTGAATCCTCAGAAGCCTTATTTGAACATTCCTGAATATACAAAGTAAAGAGGTCCTCCTAGCCCTCCTGTGTTATCCTGAGAATAGTCAATGCAGAGTCAGCTAGTTGATTCCGTAAGGTTTTAGAGGGCACACAATCAGGTAACTTCTCCCCACCTGTTACACAGTATTTTCTCCCTTTAAATCCTCAAAATACTTTCACAATTACATACCAATTCCTAACCAATGAACAATTATAATTGAAAAAGACTTGCCTGAAACAAACATATTTATATGTAGTGACAAAATTATATTTCAGCGTATTCATTCTACCTTCATTAAAAAAAAAGTTCTCATCTCTAATTTGAATCCCATATTAGGATCTTCCATCTGTCCATTTTTTTTTTTTTTTAACACTTCTTCAGTTTACTATTCACAAAGAGAACACGAAACTAAGGCTAAAGGAGAAACAACCCTGGACATGAGATTGCTTAGAGCCACACGCACAGCCTGGCAGCACCGCTACATGGTCACTTTGAGCACAGCCCGACTGTCCAGCTTTAAGGACACAGTGCAGTGGGGAGAGGTTACCATCCAGACAAGGCGCTTCCCAGATGCTGACCAGATTGCTCTCTCTCTAAAACAGAGCTCTCCAAAAACTAACAAAAAATTCTATATGGGGGGAGCCTTTTAATATGAGAAAAAACTATGAAACTACGTTTAGTTTGTGAACAGAATAGCAGCATGATTCTATCCACTGACTTCAATATTCTAAAAATTATGAACACAAAGTTTATCAGGAAACACAGAACTACAAAGGTTTCTGGTAGGATGAAATCATACTTACTTTCTCTTTTGCTGATATAGCAATATTTTAACAAGTTTGAAATACTTAAGTGCATACATGTCAAAACTCTGACAAGAGAGAGAAGACGGGGAACTAGACTCAGGACCTTCAGGACGTAAAAGCAAGGAAAATGAACTGGTTCTTACCTTTGTGCCTCTTCAGCTGCGGGAAGCTGCTGATTGTTGTTGCCTGGATTATCTCCACTACAATCTGATACCTGAGGATTGAAAAGAGAGAACAATTAAAGACGGAACAGGAAGGAAAGACTATTTTGAGGGAGAATTTCAGACTCCATTTGTAGTGATCAACTCTAACACGGTGAATCCTGCATAAGAATCATGAAAACCATCCAACACGGATGAAGTCAGTGGGCTGGGTGCTACGCCACGGGCTACCCATTCCTGAGGCCTGAATGCAAGAGTCGTGAACGTACCCCCACCTCCATTCCCTGTACAGAAGCATTCCCACCTGCCTCCCAACTGAAGAGGGAAACCCTGAGGTCATAAGCGACTCCTCCCCCTTTCACCCCCGCCCCCAGAGTCCTCCCCAACACTGGAAACCAGAACCCTACTGATTCTACCTCCTAGACCTGCATTGTCCAGGAAGGTGACCATGAGCCATGTGGGCTACTTAAATCACAATTTTAGCTCCTCGTTGCACCATCCACACTTGAAGTGCTGAGCCGCCTCACGGACCTCATAAACCACAGTGGACTGTGCAGATAGAACACTTCCATCTATAACCTTTACTAGAGGTAATACTTGGGGAATATTCCATCATTATAAGATATGGTGGTTCACGGGACGTTTTCCCCCAGGACCTGGGATTGTGTCAATGTGAGGAAGCTGTGGGTGACAGACGGCTCCAGGAATATGTATGTGTGACCGAGAACACCTCTGCTTCAGGAAAAAGAAAACCTTACATTTTTAGAACAAGTATAATCCTAGAACAATGGCTATTTTGAGCACGTTCATGTCAGGTAGGTTATAAACCCAAGTTCTCAGAGGCCATTCAATTATTATTATTTCCCTAATGAAACTCATCGATCCTGAGTGTTTCTCAGCCCTTAATTATACTAAGAACTTGCTTGTAATAAAACTATGTAACGTTAACTCTTTATCAGAACACAGTCTTAGCAGCATTTTAAGATTTAATGCTACATCTGGCTGGCTTTTTTTTTTTAACCTCGCCACTTGGCTTGCTGGATCCTCATCCCCCAGCCAGAGGTTAAACGCAGGCCCACGGCAGCGAAAGCCCCGAGTCCTTAACCCCGGGACTGCCAGGGAGTTCCCTTGGCTGGCTTTCAGAGCACAAAATATGTTCTTCTGCTTTTCAGCTAATACCTGGATGACTCGAATTCATCAGTCATAGCTCTTCATGGGTTCAGATTCACATCTGTATATTTCTTCCTTTGCGTCATATGAAGATCGATGCTACCCCACCCCTCAGAGAACGGGCTGTCAGGAGCGCTTGCTGGCCGGCGGTCACCTGTGGCAGACTGCCGGTTGCCAACATCCTTCCTCTCCTTCTTCCCCACGAACTGGGCCAACACTGATCGGGGCAAGCGAGGCCCCAGACAAAAATGCTAACCTTCTCCCAAGTCATTAGGGACAGCCATCTGAAACAGTTCTAGCCGACGAGACATGAGCAGAACTGGCCGGGAGGGGGTTCCAGGAAGGCCTCCTACAGGGGCGGACCCCATGGGCAGGCCCCTTCACCTTTTGTCCCTGACTTTCCTTAGCTCTCCTGCCTGGGACAGGGATGCAGCAGGACGGAGGCGCAGCACCCCCAAGGACGAAAGCCACGCGGTGACGGGAGGAGATGGGAGGAGCGCAGGTGTCCAGAGACACCACCACGCCCTGACTGCGGCCCGGCCTGGCCATCTCAGGACTTTCTGGTATTGAGGGTCATAAAGCCCCGACTTGTTCAAGTAACCTTACATAATCGTGTGTCACTGTGCCTCGTGGCCAAATGCCACCCGACTGGCAGAGAACTTTCTGAAGTCTCCGTACATGGAGAAGTTATCTCCAGGCTGAACACACACTTGGGTGATGTTCTGCAAAAGGAAGCATTATGAGGACACTAATGACCATTACAGTTGTGTGATAGAGCCACCTTCATTCCTTCATTAATGGTAAAGCATAAAGATAGATTTTCATGTGATTTTTCCTGCCAATTACTGAACAGATGAGGAAACAGCTTATAAGAAGCAAACACAAACCTGGAATCATCAAAGTCTAACACTCCCTAACCAAGTCTTTATTTTAACCTTGGACTTAGGTTCTACAAGCAGAAAGCACTGACTTTTTCCAGGCAACTCAAATGCATGTCACCAAACTCCGTAGGCTTTTTGTAGCAACTTCTACAAAGAAAAAGCACAAGAATAATTTATGTGGTCAATATGCTTTCATTAAACAAACACTTGTTAATCGTTTCCTAGGTTCTAGACACAGAGAAGTAACACCAGTATGGTGTCTGCTTTCAGAAAGCTCCAGGGATATATCAGATGGAGAAAATAGCCTATAATATCTGTAATTATGAAGACTACCTAATATATTTTAATAATTCTAAAATGCAAAATGGCAGCTATATTTATAACAGCAGGTATCTAAATACGTGGGTCTATGAACCAGGGCTACAATGCAAAACAGAGATATAAAGGAAGGAACAGCTGCATTAAAGTGGTAGAATTATAAGTCATCTTAAAACTGTTCCCAAACTACTTCCCTATCTGAGCCAGTTCACACTAGACTTACCTTCCTTTCTGCACAGGAAGCTTTCCTCCCTCTCCATTTCCGCACGAGCCCCATCATTTCTATCCTTTCGGCTCGAAATACCATCTTTGATATCCACCCTCCCGTAAAGATGAATCTCCAAACCCTGAATCTTTAAACAAGTTCCTCTCGTCCTCTTCTAGACACCACCCTTCTCACCCGTGGGTCGGCTGCATTAGCTGGACAGCCTGTTTCCTTCATGTCAACCTATCTCCCACCCAACCCATGCTGTGCAGCGCTGTCAAAGCCCCTTCCTCAAGGACCACTCTCAGCGCCTCCTCCTCTGGGGAGGTCCCTGGAGGGTTTGAGCCTCCTCCCCAGAGGAGGACCCCTCTGCTCCAGCCTGTGGGTCCCTCAGCAACCGGCGCTGGCCCCCTCGCTCAAGCCCCATAGAAACCTGAAGTGAAGGCAGGACGGCATCCACACAGCTCTCCTCAAACTGTAGCCACTTGCCAGGCTTTGGCTTATGCTGTTTCCTTCTGAAAACAACCTCCCTTTTTGGCCACCTCATCAGATCTTGCATATATTATTTCTTCCCTCAGGTTATCCTCAATCCCTCTCATTCACATCAACACTTCTCCTCTCTGAAACCCTAAATCACTTCTGCTCTATAATATCACCCATTTATCTACTATTTTCCACAAAGAATGTTGTAAATGAAGAAAACGGTGTGTGGGGGGCTTTCAGGGCCTCGCCCTTCTTTTTAACATGGTAACAAGTCTTGTACTTAAATGTAAGCAGTGAGCTTAATGCCATCTGAGGAAGAAGTATGTTCAAACGAATCCACAGAATTCTAAAGTAATACCAGCTAACAGATTCCTTTCATCAGGTACCAGGTANTTTCGGGGCCTCGCCCTTCTTTTTAACATGGTAACAAGTCTTGTACTTAAATGTAAGCAGTGAGCTTAATGCCATCTGAGGAAGAAGTATGTTCAAACGAATCCACAGAATTCTAAAGTAATACCAGCTAACAGATTCCTTTCATCAGGTACCAGGTACCTAACTAAATACTTTATTTTACATTATCTCATTTAATTCTCACAAGGTACTATAATGAACCCCACACTACACAGGGAGAAACTGGAGTTCAGGGGGATTAAGAAACCTATACAATATTAATGCATATTTATGGAATTTAGAAAGATGGTAATGATGACCCTATATGTGAGATAGCAAGAGAGACACAAATGTAAAGAACAGACTTTTGGACCCTGTAGGAGAAGGCGAGCGTGGGATGATTTGAGAGAATAGCATTGAAACATGTATATTTGCATATGTGAATTAGATCGCCAGTCCAGGTTCAACACATGAGACAGGGTGCTCAGGGCTGGTGCAATGGGATGACCCCGAGGGATGGGATGGGGAGGGAGGTGGGAAGGGGGTTCAGCATGGGGAACACACGTACACCCATGGCTGATTCATGTCAATGATACTGTAAAGTAATTAGCCTCCAATTAAAATAAATTAATTAACAAAAAAATCTATACAAGGTCTCACTGCTTTTAAGTACAAGTAAAGCCTGAAACAAAAATGTCGGAGCCTAAAACAAAATTGTAGCTTTGTCTATGAAAAAAGATATGCTGTTTTTATCTCTAACTAGATTAGGAGCCTTTCGAAAATAGGGATTGAGTCTTGGATTCTTTAACCGAGCCTAACTTGGCAGTAAATATTTCACAGTGCCAGGGACAGAGTTTGTGTGTCCCCTGCAAAAGTCACAGGTGAAGCCTTAACCCCAGTGTCATGGTGTTTTGAGGCAGGACCTCTGAAAGGTCATTAGGTCTCAAGGGTGGTCCATGCCCATACTAAAGAGACCCCAGAGAGCTCTCTCCACCTCGTGAGGACAGAGCGAGAAGACTATTGTTGAACCAGGAAGCAAGGCCCTCACTAGACACCCAGTCTGACTACCAGCGGCTTGATCTCGGACCCTCTAAACTCCAAAACCAGGAGAAAGAAACGTTTGTTCTTTGAGCCACCCATTCTATGGTTTATTTGTGATAGTGGTCCAAACCAAAAAGCTAAATTCCTAAGTGTTAACATCTGTAACAGTTAACAGGTGCACATAACATCCTGAACAATCTGTTCTCTGGGTTCTCAGTGATTCACACTCCGGAACAAATAAGTCATCAGTGGTACTGAGATAATACATGCCATCTGAGGAAGAGGCATNTGGTCCAAACCAAAGAGCTAAATTCCTAAGTGTTAACATCTGTAACAGTTAACAGGTGCACATAACATCCTGAACAATCTGTTCTCTGGGTTCTCAGTGATTCACACTCCGGAACAAATAAGTCATCAGTGGTACTGAGATAATACATGCCATCTGAGGAAGAGGCATGTTCAAACAAGTCCACAGAATTCTAAAGTAACATCAGCTAACTGACTCCTTTCATAAGGTAGCAGGTACCTAATTAAATACTTTACATTAGCTCATTTAATCCTCACAAGATACTATAATGAACCCCACACTACAGAGGGAGAATCTGGAGTTCAGGGGAATTAAGAAATCTATACAAGGTTTCACTGCTTTTAAGCACAAGAACCAACATGACAACCTAGGGCTTGACGATGCTAAAGCTCATGCTCTTAGCCATTTCCCAGCTTCCCTAAAATTCAACAGGTTAGTGTTTAGCATGTCTAAGGCCCTTCACAGCTTATCAGCACAGCCAAGGCCAGACCATCTTTCCAGCCAAACTGCCTTCCACATCCCTCTCGGATACCATTTTCCGGACAAACCAGGCCACATGCAACACTCCAAACACACTCCAGCTCTTTCCTACCAGCTGGGCTCTGCTTTGTTTCTTCTCCCTCCTACACCTCACCTCGCCTCTTCACCTGCTGAAATCCTATTCACTCCAAAACACTTAAGCCTCAGCTAACCCCTCTCTGAAGCTTCCTAGATCCCGCTCACCTACAGCAGGAAATATGTGCTCCTACCCACTTCTTTAGCTCTTCACACTCTACTTCTGGCCTGACTGTCTTACTTCACATTTAGTGATTTACACCCACAGGGGTCTCCTGTTTTGAACAGCAAACACCCTGACGACAGGGGAAAGAATCGCGGGTCCAGAGTCAATTCATCTTTACAGATATCAGACCCTCCTCACATGGTGCCCAGCACACAGGAGGCATCTGAAGATCCTGACTGAATCTGCAGAACTCACTTTCACTTGATACCAAAAGGCAAAGCAGGAAAGAAAGGACTTTTCATTCCAAATGCTGGCCAAGGCTGATGGCACAGCCTTGCTGGTTGTCACTTGGCCCATCCCCTCCAGAGAACGACAGCCTTGCTGGCGCCAAGTTCAGTTCAACCACTGGGAGGACTATTATTTGTAGGCTTATTTACTCTTGATCAGAAGAGCAGATTGTTAGTATCTCTTTTTCCAAAATGATGATGTAAACTCAAGTCTTGGGAGGAACCAGTATAGTATGAATTCANCCCTCCAGAGAACGACAGCCTTGCTGGCGCCAAGTTCAGTTCAACCACTGGGAGGACTATTATTTGTAGGCTTATTTACTCTTGATCAGAAGAGCAGATTGTTAGTATCTCTTTTTCCAAAATGATGATGTAAACTCAAGTCTTGGGAGGAACCAGTATAGTATGAATTCAGCTCTTTCCAATCCTCGCAAGGTCCTACCCAGAGCATCTTTGTCTCAAGGATAATGAAAAAGTCACCCAAAGCTTGCTGGCGCCTGCCACTGAGTCGCCACTTCATCTCCTTCCCTTCACTTTTTTACACTTAGCTAAATTAATAAAGACATAGACCAAGATTATTTTTATGAACTCTCCCCAGTGATCTTAATCTCGCTTGAATGCTACGTAGTCCTTCAAAACATGTACTCGGTCACTCAGTCACGTCTGACTCTGTGGCCCTGTGGACTGTAGCCCTCCAGCTCCTCTGTCCATGGGATTTCCCAGGCAAGAATACTGGAGTGGGTTGTCACTTCCTGCTCCAAGGGATCTTCCCGACCCAGGGACTGAACCTGTGTCTCTTGCGTCTCCTGCACTGGCAGGCGGACTCTTTACCACTTGTGCCACCTGGGAAGCACCAGCCATCAAAATAATTACCTTGGAAATCAATACTTTCTACTATCAAACATTCAGAACAGCTTTGGGATCCTATCAGACTTGATTTCAAAATTATTTAGAAGCCAAACCAAAAAAATTAGTCTCTCCACTTTATTAGGCACATCCTTGAAATATGACTTTAGAGCTGTCTTGGGAGTGTACATACTGAAACATCTTAGGAGAGTCAAAGGCTGTGGACAAATTCAGGGGCACAACATGGTAAATGGTTTAAAATACCATCTTATATTAAAATGAGCAAGGATCTACCATGGAACAGAATATCATATACATACAAATGTTTAAGAAGAAAATCAGAAATTTAAAAATAGTGTTTCAGAACTGCCACAGGCTACTCTGTACTAGGCTAGAGATAATGTTTCCATTAAAGAGACTTCATGTAAAGTGTTTAAAAAATGAAGCCATGGTGATTTCTGCTACCTAAGCTGGGGCCGTCTCCCATGTCCGTGACACTACCAAGGTCTGCTGGATAATTTAGAAAGTGTATCAGAGTTAAGAATGTGAGCTNGCTCTTTCAAGAAAATCAGAAAAATACACAAAGTACGACATTCAAAGTTAACTGCTGTTAACATGTGGTATCTTTATAACCTTTTTTCTATGCAAACATGGTTTTCTTTCTGTTTTATAAGATGATATTTTTGCTATAAATACTGGCTGCAAGCCTCTTTTTAAATTTTATTTATTTATTTATTGGGCTGCACAGATCTTATTTGCAGCATGTGGGATCAACATCCCTGACCTGGGATCAAACTCAGGTCCCCTGCATTGGGAGCTGGGAGTCTAAGCTATTGGACCACCAGGGAAGTTCTCCATAACTTATAAACCTATAGTTCAGTTCAGTTCAGACGCTCAGTCATGTCTGACTCTTTGCAACCCCATGGACTGCAGCACACCAGCTTCCCTGTCCATCACCAACTCCTGGAGCTCACTCAGACTCATGTCCATTGAGCAGTGATGCCATCCAACCATCTCATCCTCTGTCATCACCTTTTCCTCCCGCCTTCAATTTTTCCCAGCATCAGGGTCTTTTCCGATGAATCTTTTCTTCACATCAGGTGCCCAAAATATTGGAGTTTTAGCTTTAGCATGAGTCCTTCCAATGATATTCTGGACTGATTTCCTTTAGGACTGACTGGTTTGATCTCTTTGCAGTACAACAGTTACTGTCTCCCAATAGTATTAAATATTCTGTTTCCACACTATTATTATATGGCAATCTACTGTACAGGTGAACCAAAACTTTTTAAACTGACCCTTATTGTTAGATGTTTTTAATTATATCAGGCACTTCTATATTTTAAATAAAATTATAAGAAACATTCTTGGAGAAATCTTTCCTTATATTCCTGATTATTTTCTTAACATAAATTCTTATGAATAATGAATCTATCCGAAAGAATGTGTATTTTGTGCCCTGTTGTTCAGATTATAAAAGCTGTAACAGAAAGGACATAATTTCAACCCACAGGACACTCTTGATAACACACTAGGTGTCAAATTTTTAATCTTCACTAATATTATGAACAAAGAGAAGCAACTAACTTCAGCTTTTTGGTCTGAGTACTACTGAGGATGACAAGCTCCTGAGCTATCTTTTCAGGAGGTATACTTAATGGTCTTAAGCAGGAAGTACCCAGAGCTATAGCACAAACAGGGGAAATTTTCAGTTAAGATTCAGGAGTAAGAGACACTTTTTTCCCCCACTTTTCCCGTGTGCAGAAGGTGGCTGATTCCACTGAGAGTCTAAGGCATGTTTCCCAGCCTTTTCCCACTCACAGCACACACAGCGAGTGACAGTATCTGATCAGGACATGGGGTGACCACCATCCTGGCCACCTTGTGTGCTGAAGACACCCTCATTCCTGCACACCCACACACTGTACTGTAGTCACACTAGCTAGAAAGTTCTGCACCAGAGCAGCCTGAGGAATCCAGAGTGTATGTAAACACACACACATACACACACACACACGCATTTCATGTTATTATACAGAAAATAATCTGGAAACATAAACGTCGAGTAGTCATAGTTTTTATCTGTCTGCAATAAGTAATTTCTATTTTCTTAGTCTTGTTTGTATCTTTTAATCTTTCTAAAATAACAACTATATATTCATTTGCTAGTTTCCAGAGTCTACGAAATTGCACGTTACAGAAGCAGCCAAAGCTCTGTCACGCTGGCCAGCTGGTGCCCTTGAGTTAACCTCAAGAAGGCCAAAGTTTTCCTCTGCGCCAGTATCTCGTTTCTACTTGTGTTCCTCATATTTTTATGACATTAATATTGTTATAAAGTATTTATAGATGTATTTATAGCACCAGATTTATGTTCCATTCCCAATTCTTATATAAAAAATTTTCATTGAGAATGTCTACCTTGTATCACCTCCAGTTGTCTACCTTGTATCACCTCCAGTTGCCTAGTTTTATCTTCTATACCAAAAATGTCCTAATGACTTTTCATACGTTTTGAACCAAGTTTTTCTGCAATAAGATATACTGTGTCATGTCATCGCCTCTATTAATCATGTTCAAGTCAGGACCTGACAGGGTTCCTCCTTCTCCTGACAACTGTTATTTTTTCAGCTCTTACCAGGAGCCTAGCATGCCCTGCCTTACATGCGTTATCTCATTTAATTATCACAACTCTATGCAATAGGAACTATTTCCTCTGTTTCACCATTAAGACTGGGGCTCAGCGTGGAAGTGACTTGCCTCCAGCCATGCACTTGGCAGGCAGTGAAGCCACAGTGCAAGCCAGGCCAGTGAAATCCAAGCCTGTCAGACCCTTGAGCTGGTGCTGGTAGCCAGGGTCTGCCTCAACGCTCGATGCTTCACGAGACGGTGACCTCTTAAGTTGTTAACACTCATCTGCCTTTAGAAGAACTGCATTTCTGTCAAGTGCAGGACATCAAAAGACAGGACACACGTGGCCACGACTTACTCGCTGCAGGGCTGGAGTCAGCCCGCCAGTCCTGGGCGGGCTCTAGAGAGCCTGCTGCTGCGTTTCAGTGATTAAGCCCACCGTTATTGAAATTAAATTACACAAAGTCATGCACTGATGTAAAAGCTGGACTATAAAGAAAGCTGAGCACTGAAGAATTGATGCTTTTGAACTGCGGTGCTGGAGAAGACTCCTGACAAGTCCCTTGGACTGCAAGGAGATCCAACCAGTCCATCCTAAAGGAGATCAGTCCTGAATATTCATAGAAGGACTGATGCTGAAGCTGAAGCTCCAATACTTTGGCCACCTGACGCAAAGAGCTGACTCATTTGAAAAGACCCTAATGCTGGGAAAGACTGAAGGTGGGAGGAGAAGGGGACAACAGAGGATGAGATGGCTGGATGACATCACCGACTCGATGGACATGAGTTTGGGTAAACTCTGGATGTTGGTGATGGACAGGGAAGCCTGGTGTGCTGCAGTCCATGGGGTCGCAGAGTCAGACACGACTGAGTGACTGCACTGACTGAACTGACCCTTTTTTTAGGATTAAAAGTACTCAAAACTCACTGGTTCTAATGATTTCATTGATTTCTTATCTCTGTGGGAGGTTCTTTACACCCACTGGGTCAATGTCCTGGAAATGCTGCATGAACACACACTCTGTGGGTCTCCTCCCAGCTCCGCATGTGCTGATGTCACGCTGGTGGCTTTCCACCGGCCGTGCTGGCAGTGTGGACACTAGAGGAACCGCCAGATGCTGCAAGTCAGGGCTAAGAAAAACCTTCCCGCCACAGAAACCAGCTGCTCACAAGGACCAGCAAACCACCTCGACCAGCCTTCACCACTCTTCACTATTTGTAAATCACAAGTTCTTTTGTCACCCCAATCATCTGTAGAAAAATTTTTGTTTTCATTTTTTGCACCACACTGTGTGGCATGTGGAATCCTAACTCCTCTGACCAGGGGTTGAGTGCTCTGCAGTGGAAGGGTGGAGTCTTAACCACTGGATGGCAGGGAAGGTCTGTGAGCACCATGATGTTTGTCTCTGTTTTGTTTTTTTTTAACGAGACAGGCAGTACCCACAGACCTCATCCTACTCTCAAACCCTTCATGTTTCAAGTCCAAGAAGCTCCACCCCTGGCCTCTCTCCATCTGTCTCTCAGTTCCCTCCTCCCGAGACGAAGAGGGTTCTCATGGGATCACAGAGGAGGAGGACCTGGGCAAGTGCCGTGCTGCCCTCCTGTGCCCTTTCCTCTCAGGAGCATGTGTTCTTGCCTCCGGGAACCACATCCCTGCAGCAAGTGGACCACGCCCGCCAGGGATAAGCAGGCACAAGGAGAGGGATTCCAGTCTGGCAGTGCTGGGCAGGAAAGAACGTCTAATTCTGAAACTCAGTTTTAGCCAGTGTGCTGCCAACATATGTAAACCATGTTCTCCATGATCCATCAGTAATAAAAGTGACACTGAGGTCTTCATTTGCCCTATGCCTTTACCCGAAGATGGATCAGATTTCAGGATAGGAAAGACCATTGCTATTGATGTTGTTCGGTTGCTCAGTCATGTCTGACTCTCTGCAACACCATTGGCCGCAGCACACCAGGCTTCTCTGTCCTTCCCTATCTCCTGGAGTTTGCTCAAACGCATGTCCATCGAGTCAGCTATATCATCCAACCGTCTCATCCTCTGTTNAGGAAAGACCATTGCTATTGATGTTGTTCGGTTGCTCAGTCATGTCTGACTCTCTGCAACACCATTGGCCGTAGCACACCAGGCTTCTCTGTCCTTCCCTATCTCCTGGAGTTTGCTCAAACGCATGTCCATCGAGTCAGCTATATCATCCAACCGTCTCATCCTCTGTTGTCCCCTTCTCCTCCCACCTTCAATCTTTCCCAGCATCAAGGTCTTTTCCAATGAGTCAGCTCTTCACATCAGATGGCCAATGAACATCTGTCCTTCCAAGGAAATCAGGGTTGATTTCCTTTAGGATGGACTGGTTTGACTTCCGTGCTGTCCAAGGGACTCTCAAGAGTCTTCTCCAGCACCACAGTTTGAAAGCATCAATTCTTCAGCGCTCAGCCTTCTTTATGGTCCAACTCTCACATCTGAAAATGATTACTGGAAAAACCAAAGCGTTGACTAGGTGGACCCGATCACGAGAGCTCCTCAAACCCTAAGATGAAACACTGCATCCTCACAGGGCTTGAGGAGCTGCCCAGTCTTCGCAATCATATTAAGTCTATCTGCAAGCCTCGGCCTAGTGATTACAAACAGTAACAATACTACTACCAGCTAACAATTAGGAATACGGAGGTCTTGGGCCAAGTGCTTTACATAAACTGACTTGGGGTTCTGTCATTCGTAAAGCAGGGAACACTTACCCACACCTAACCCAGCACCAGAGCTGCTCCAAACACAAGCACATAATAGATCCTTTACTTTCAGCGACAGCATCAACTTCACACCAAAATCCCCCTTCTCATGTCACATTTTAATTGCTGCAATACTTAATCTTGCCTCCTAAATATAAATAACTTGTGCCCTGGGATATGTTTAGCCCCTGCCTCGGTGCCCTCTGCTATTTCTTAGACATTGGAAGAAATTATATTCTCAAGTCAGTGTACTTTTATTTTTTCATAAAACTGAAAGATCTTTTAGACACTTTTCATAGGCAGTCTCGCATTTTAATGTGTGTTTTAAAACTAAATTTATATTCACTTATTCTTTTCATAAAGATTTGCCAGGCCTCTGTTTTACAGTTTGCATTTTCATCTCCCTGTCCGCCCACACGAGCCTTCCTTAGCGGTTTACACATGCCCACTGATTTCTGACACACTGCAATAGGTTAAGTACGCTTGACTTCTTTTTTTCTTGTTCCTCTATAACGTGACCCTATTTACTGCTCAAGATTCACATTTTCAGAATCCTGTTCAAAACACTAAACATTCAAATAATTTGAATTTTTCTACACAGCAGCATGAGATTTTAAGAATTTTACTATTTTTAATATCTTATCTTCATGTGCAGATGTACCTAAACTGATTCAGAGTTGAAAAATCCAATGCATTATGATAGCCAAGGAAAAAATAATTAGAAACCCTCTCAGTAACCCATGCTAATGTTAGTCACGATCTCTTCAGTTAATCCAGTTAGGCCCAGTGCCTCTTGCTTTAGTAAAACTGAAAACACCACACCAATCTCAGTATGTGCTAGATAAAAGGTTTCCTTCTCTTCTCCAAGCTAAATAATCTTTAATTTTAACCTTTCATTTATTATTAGAATTTCCTCTCTATTTTTAGGTTCTCCACAGTGCTCTCTAAATGAGGGTCAGAAATAAGCAAATTCAGAACTGAAAAATCTAATAAAGATCAGGCTGGGGGTAAATGAGATTATGGCGGTGACAGGCTGCTCTGATTTACTTTATTACTACTTGTTTCTCTGGCCGTCTGTCACTGTCTTAATAAAAGATGATGGCACCTCTGATGGTTATTGCGTGGGTTATACCCAAGCCAGCGTTGGTGCCTGCCAAGCCCCACCAACGGTAGAGTCGTCTCCACACCGGCAGGCAATCCCACAAGACTGGGGCCGTGTCTCACTGCTGTTTCTGCCCGCCTGGCTGGCAGGTCACCCAGCTCTACAAATGGGTGTGAAGTCAGACTGACCCAAGTTCAAATCCCAGCTCTGTTACTGATTAGCTTTGATCCAGGGCAAGTCGCTTTGCTCTCTTCAACCAAGCCATGAGCAACACACACCTATTGTACACGGTGGTTATAAGGATCAGATGATTATTATAAAGAATCTTGCATTGTGCTGGATACACATTAGACTGTCAACAAATGGTAGCTTAAAACAAAAAGAGCTTTCCTTTCTTGAATAATTGCTTGGCATCTCCTTAACCCTGGCGAATGTCCAGGCCAGGAAAGCACCTTCCCACTTCCTGTGTGGGAAGCAGTGCTGCTCTGCCTTACTCTAACCCACAGCACACAGGACCGGGGCAAACATGCCTACCTGCCTATTCCGTACCCATTCTTTAGTCTTCCTTAGTAACAGAACCCTCCATTTATAACTAAGCCTAAGGGTGCCCAGAAAAAGACTACTTGTTTTTTTCTCAATTGTTTTGACCAATACAACATAAACAAAAATGTCATGTAGCAGCTTCTAGAAATTTCCTTAAAGACAAGCAGTGCATGCATGACCATGCCACCATCGTCCCTGGCCTCCCTCCCACTTCCTGGGATGGGATCCTAGAGAACATCCTGACCATAAGGCCTCTGGAATGCAGGAGGGCAGAGCAGTGAGCTAGGAGGAGCCTGGGTCCTTGAGAAGGCTGGGACCCCACTGGGTACTCCAGACTTCTGTGTAAGGAAGAAAACACCCTTTGTTCTTTGACAAGTCATCATTATTCTGTGGGTTTTCTAATTTTCAGCTGAATCTAAACCTAACTAATATAAGACGGGGCTTCCCAGGTGGCACTACTGGTAAAGAACCTGCCTTCCAACGCAAGAGACATAGACCCCTTGGTCAGCAAGATCCCCTGGAGAAGGGCATGGCAACTCACTCCAGTATTCTTGTTTGGAGAATTCTGCAGACAGAGGAGCCTGGCAGGCAGGGTTGCAAAGCATCGGGCATGGCTGAAGAGACTAAGCAAGCATGTACAATGTAAGTACAGTATCTCCAAACTGTTCTTGGAGTTATACCAGTGGCTCTTAAGCAGTAACATTTTTGTCCCCCAGAGGACACACGGCAATGTCCAGAGACGTTCTGGGCTGTCAGAACTCTGGGGTTGCTGCCAGCATTCAGCGGGTGAAGGCCAGGGGTGCTGCTTTTTCTACACGAAGTTGAACAACCCCCACAACAAAGGATCATCCAGCTTCACATGTCAGTTTTGCCAAGGCTGGGAAACCTCAGGTTAAACACGTCTCTCGGGAAGGTCAGGGGTAAGATGCCCTTTTCTCGTGACTGTAACCCTGGTAGAAGAATGAGGGGCCTGGATCAGTTAGTATTCCCCCATCACAGTTACCGTGCACCGCATACAGTGTAAGCTGTTTTCAAAGAATCAGAACAGAATGAATTACATGACAAGACATCTGGAAAAAACTTCAGACTGGCAGCTGGTGAGAGGATATTACATTTAAAAGAGATACCACATTCTTGGGGTCTTAATTGCATGTTATGATCCGCTGGGAAGCTGATGCCCCAGTTCCACTCCAGATCAGTTATAACAAAGTTCCCAGGGGTGAAGCCTAGGCATCTGTACTTTCCATGGAGGAGCAAATAATTTTCACAAATAACTTTCCATGGAGGAACAAATAACTTTTCACAAATAACCTTAAGAATTTCAGAAGGCAGACAGCCCTGGATATGCCAGATTCCTGGACCACAACCTGCCTACTTGTTTACAAAAGGTTCCATCGGGGCCTTTCACTTCTCCTTTGCTTAATGTTCACTTTGACGCCCGCTTTATCTTCAAAATAAAGGAACATGTGGTCTTTTCTCTGTCCGGTTGTGACTGCCGCATTTCACAGGTGGGTGCATCTTAGCTCTGAACGAGGCTCTCTGCCTTTCCTTGACGGTGGCCATCACCCCACCAGCTACTCCACCACTGGAATCCAATCAGCTGCCCTTTAACATCCTGCATCAACACAACATTCAGATTACCGGCTCCTGTTTTGTTAGCAAAGCTGTTCACTGCTCCTACTAGAAGACCCAGAAAATTAAAAATATTAACCCAGTCTAACTCCCATATCCTCAGTTTGACATCTTGGAGGCTAGAGAAGAAGAACCAGGAACTAGCCTCAAAGAGACAGTGGGATCTCAAGTTGTAATTTTTAAAAGTCTGGTTGATTCCAATATACAGCCAGGGATGTGCCTGCCGGATACATTTCTAGCTCTATAACCCTACCATGAAAGCATCTCATGCTCACTCAGAAAAAAAGAAAACAAAGCTTTTTTGGAGTTCTACTGCAGAACTGAAAAAAGCACATTCAAGGGTTTTTTGCTGTTGTTTGTTTATTTTTAATGCATTCTAGTCTAGCAGAGCTGAGTGACTATTTCCTTTAGAAAATACTCATCTTTCTTCCAGGCTTCCCAAGTTATGCAGTGGTAAAGAATCCCCCCGCCAAGCAGGAGATGCGGGTTTGATCCCTGGGTTGGGAAGATCCCAGAGGAAGTAATGGCAACTCATTCCAATATTCTTGCCTGGGAAATCCTATAGACGGAAGAGCCTGGAGGGCTACAGTCCAAGGGGTTGCAAAAAGTCAGACACAACTGAGCAACTGAGCACACACCCGTGCGTCTTTTTTCAAATATGTATGAAATAAAGATGGTTTCACTTGGTCTAAATAAGATGCAATTCCTGCTTTAGGCAGCCGATCCCAAAATTTTACTGGGGGCATTTGAAGACAGGGACCTAAAATGTTAATAAAAGTCAGAGAGCAGAGTCCTCTAACTGTACAGGAAAAACAACAGGACAGTTGAGATTATGACTGAAGAAAGCAGCTCCATTTGTGCTGATGAGCCTCATCAATGTGGGTTTCAGACAGAAGTCTGATAAAAAGCAAATTTGTCAATACGAGCGGGGAGAGTTGACCCTTAAGTAAGAGGGCAATTTTTTTTTTTTCAGATGAACAATAAGTAGCTAAGTAACAAGATACTTTATGCAGCGTCACCTCCTCTTTGAGCAGAAAGATCAATCCCTGCCATCATAGAATTATTCCTGGCAGCCTCTCCAGTACAAGAAGCAGAGAGTAAGAACTGGTCCTCAGGTCTGTGCCTCAGATACACTGAACAGGGACAACCACCCAGAGGATGAAACATACACCAGTGCCGCCTCAAAGAGAACTGCCCGAGATGCTACGATACAGCAAAGCCCACGGAACCCTCCCAGTCACAGGTCAGGGAAGGAGACTGGACTCCTCTATGAAAGAGACTCCTGGGGTGTTATTTCCAATGTGTTTTCTCAAGACAATCAGTCAAGAACCCCTTTATTTCCCAAACTGGGCCTCTGTGTTTTCTAAGAAAAAAGAAAATCAACACAAATGTTCTACACTGTAATTTTAAACACACCTCAGTTCCTTCCACTGCTTTCCCCAAGGAAGCGTCTGAGCAGCCACACAGGTTCTAACAACTGATCGACTTTCTATGATAACCTAATCATTTGAAAAACATGGTACTTTGAACAAACAAACTCCACTACTAAGGGAGAAGCTCGATAAATTTTGTTGTTACTGATTAGTGAGATTTATGGACTTCCTTTATTTCTGCTTCCCTGACAAGCATTTTCTTTTTTAACCTAACCAGGCAGAGAAGGATAATTAGCAGCATTGTTATGCTATAATTAAAGACCAAATACCTGAGCTGCTTCAGGAACTCAACATCAGAGTTGCTGTTAATGAGCTTGATGAACTCTTCATAGGAAGGCGCGTATGTGTAGGCTCTCTTGTGATGTTCGTTCACGAGCTCCCTGCGCTCCAGCTGGGCGAGCAGCATCTGGTTAATGTAGTCTGGGTTACTGAGCAGCTCCACCACCGGCTTCAAGACTGCGGGACAGAGAAGAGAGCAACACTGAAAAGGCCTTCTCCTTCAGAGGAGCTGTGTTCATGCTTCTGTAATTGAAACTGCACCTGGGAAACACTGGGAAACTACCCAAGTGGGCTGCACAAGTGTGCATGCGTGCGCACACACTCAACACACACATACACACGAACCCATCCCTCTGGGTCTGCTACCAGCTAAGGCTACAACCAAGCGGTCATTTTAACAAATGAGTTACACGGAAAAGGATGATGAAAGAAAGTCATTCAGAACCCAAGTGGTTAACAAAGCTATCAAAATTAAGAACATTCATTTTTTTTCCTTTTATTTCCATCATAAGGCTCAACATGCTTTGTCTGCCAAAAGGTTGAAAGTTAACATTCTCCCAACTGGTAAAACAGACCTCAGGGAGGAAGTTGTGAGAAAGCCAATGACACCATGAAAGAAACTTCAGGTTAAAAAGGTCACCTTCTCTCTATGGTTGGCTGTATCAGCTAATGGGCAGAGCTGGCTAATCCTGAGATAATAAATGAGACATTAAATCAATGCATATAAACACAAAGTTCTTTTGAGATTCTGCGGTAGGAAAAGTTTCTCTTTAGATGATATTTTCTTCCATTTTTCTTATCCTAGCTAAGCATTTCCTTGGATACACTTTTTTTCTAATGACCACATTATATTGTGGTACAGCTCCTTTTTTATGTATTCTAAGTCACATATGTTGGTGGTGGTGCTGTGCTCAGTCGTGTCTGACTTTTTGTGACCACATGGACTGTAACCCGCCAAGCTCTTCTGTCCATGGAATTCTCCAGGCAAGAACACTGGAGTGGGTTGCCATTTCCAGCTCCAGGGGATCTTCCTGATTTAGGGACTGAACCTGCATCTCTTGCATTTCCTGCATTAGCAGGTAGGTTCTTTACCACTGCTCTACCTGTGAAGACCTAAGTCACATATAGGTATTACCAATGAATACTGCAGCAAAGGTATTTTAAGTGAATGCACACTAGACCTTGAGTACAGATATTCTTTTGTTTACGCGTATAATGGATGCTACATTGTGAAGGGCAGAAGGACCGGTTCAGTTCAGTTCAGTCACTCAGTCATATCTGACTCTCTGCAACCCCATGAATTGCAGCACGCCAGGCCTCCCTGCCCATCACCAACTCCTGGAGTTCACCCAAACTCACATCCATCAAGTTGGTGATGCCATCCAGCCATCTCATCCTCTGTCATCCCCTTCTCCTCCTGCCCCCAATCCCTCCCAGCATCAGAGTCTTTTCCAATGAGTCAACTCTTTGCACAAGGTGGCCAAAGTATTGGAGTTTCAGCTTTAGCATCAGTCCTTCCAAAGAACACCCAGGAATGATCTTTAGAAGGACTGGCTGGATCTCCTTGCAGTCCAAGGGACTCTCAAGAGTCTTCTCCAACACCACAGTTCAAAAGCATCAATTCTTCGGTGCTCAGCTTTCTTCACAGTCGAACTCTCACATCCATACATGACCACTGGAAAAACCATAGCCTTGACTAGACGGACCTTAGTCGGCAAAGTAATGTCTCTGTTTTTGAATAAGCTATCTAGGTTGGTCATAACTTTCCCTCCAAGGAGTAAGTGTCTTTTAATTTCATTAAAGACTGGTTATCTATTATTTAAAAAAAAATGAAATGGACTATGTATTTGGCAATGTTATATAAAAAAATTTATCACATAGGGCCAAGTGATGTCTTCTTCAAGTGACATTTAAAACTTGATCTTTTGAAAATACTTTAATTCCCATACATCCCACAGTATACAAGGTCTGTACAGGTATCATACAAAGGGTTCTCACATTTGTATGGAGCACATTAGTTTGCATTAAGTATCGCAGTAGTAATATCAATTAGTTATGAAAGTCTACCTTTTGTTGTCAGAATTTCTGCGAGCATTATGCGTAAGCTGAGAGACTGGACATTCTTCGAAGGGAGGAGACAGAGCACCAGAACCCGAGAACACGTCTGCAGAAATCTTACTTCATCATTTGAGTTCCTCAAGCAAGAATGCAACACAAAAGGCCTCGGCTGCTCTTCATGTCTGAAAAAATAAATACATGAACAGAGGGAAAGGGAAGGAAAGAAATTTCTAGAAACAATTTGGTCATGTACCATTAGCTTAAAAAAAAACTTCAGTTTTAACAACTATGTTCACTCTTTGACTATCAATAGTCAATAATTTTCTCAACCACAGATTAATCTGGAAAAATGGGCTTTGGGGATTTCTAACCTTAAGTAGCATGAACAGTTACACAGAACTCCCGAATTGTAGCAACAACTATCCAGAAAGGGGGGAGTGTCATTTTAATTCGATTTAAAAAAATCTTCTAGCTCTCTTTTTAAATGCCATCTAGAGGTTCCTTTAAAAAAAAAAAAAAAANATGCCATGATCTTCGTTTTCTGAATGTTGAGCTTTAAGCCAACTTTTTCACTCTCCTCTTTCACTTTGCATTAAACAGTAGGCTAAGTGCAAAGGGCAAGAAAAATAATTGTATATATGTACATACACATTATATATATAACTTTGTGTGTACATTTGTGGATCACAGTCCTTTTCTTCAAAGACATCAGTCTTCCCAAGGAGTTAAATCTACAAACCATAATGATAATCAAGTATAATAAATGTGGTATATGTATGTGCAAAATACACAAAGATTTACACTCTAACTTATTTGTCAGGGTGGAGGACAGTCATAAAGAGAAGTCAAGGATAACCAGGAAAATCTTTTAGTGTGGCCACAAATGAAAGGAGAAATTTAAGAGGCAGAATTATAAGAAAGTGGCATTTCAGGCACAGAAGAGAATGTTTAAAAGTCATGATGACCTGAAGATACACAACATGTTTAGTAAACAGCAAAGTCATTTGGGGTAAGTAGAACATAGTGCTAAGATTAGAATGATGAGGCCACCATGAAGTGTTGCTAAGTGGCTGGAGATTGGCCAGGTTTTGAAGGATGTTACTGGAACTTGTGCAAAAGGCTTCAGGCTGTGGAATGATTTGATCCCAACTCAATTTTGATGGGTATTTCTGGCAGGAACAACGTCATGTGACCAGTTCAATGGACTGCAATAATACAGAAGAAATACAAGAGTCTAAACTAAAGCAGTAGTCTTTGAAGTTGAAAGCAAGGGACATACTGAATTAATATTTTATGGAGGACTTCAAGATCTTTGAATGTAGGAGGAGTATTAGCTATGGCTTCAATTTGTGGTGTCTGTTTAGACCCCATTATAAATGGCTTCTCTGTTAATTGAGAAAGCAAATAGAGGGAAGGAGCAGATGAGGTGAGGGTAAAAACTCCTTTAGGGAAAAAAAATCAACTTCTGGTGTTACAGCAATTGACTTAAAAAAAGAGATGTGACCATAATTTTGAGAAAGATGGAAAGAATCTCACAATTTTGAAAAACAGAAGTCATGCTAGAATAGCACCAGTTGACTAAAGTCAGTGAAGCCTCTGAAATGCAAGCACTTTCAAAAGTACATGCCTCCAGAGTTTCAAGTGGGGCATTCATGTCGACTTTGATGCCCTCCCTTCAGCATCAGGCATGACTATCCTGCCCTGTTCGATGTCTGTCTCTACCGCACTTGCACAGCATCACCTCTCCAGAGTCTTGTTCATTACCTGTCTCTGTCTCCTTAACTTACTTCAGTGTAGATCCATAAAAACCTATGCAGCACTTGGCATATGATAAGTGTACTTAATCATCAGTTTTTAGTATCATAAAATCTTTGGTAAAATGCCAAAATTATGATACTACTTCTATGCTTCAACATCCCAGTCCAAAATAATAAGAGATGTGTTACTTTTTTCTCATCAAGTGATATAGTTATTATTTTTGTTTTTAACCTGTAAGGATACTTCCTCCCACTCATTACAAAAATAGTGATACCAGACAGATATTATTACACTCAAGTACAATCAAGCTTTTAAAAACAGGATCACCTATCACAGTAATGGTCAATCTGAAAACCCAATAGTTCCTTAGCATAATTCTTTGAAGCTAAAACTGTCAGACTTTAGGATCTCTTCACAGTATAATTACTGTTTTCTTCCCTCAGATTACCATATTAAGAAATACTATTAAACTTTTGAGACTGACAATAAGAACAGTAAACCCCACTGTATTCTAGTGAATAGTGGTGAATAATATGTGTATACACACACACAGAGAAACAGACACACTCCAACACATTCCAACACAGCAATCATGTCACCATCCTTTGGATCTTACACAGAAATATCCAGGGGTTTACCATCAGGTGTTAGAAAGGTGTTAACTCTAATAAATATTAATTCTTCAACAGTTTTCAAGCAAAAAGTATCTCTCTGTATTCTATCAGGAATAATCAAGGGATCCACATGATGGAAATTTCAATTACTAAATCAGGATAATCCATCACTTCTCTAAGGGAAATCACTCCCCTTAAGCTAAATGGTCTCAATTTATGCTTAGTTCTTCTTAATCTTTTAATTAAAACAAATACCAAAACAAAATTATCCTTTACCTTGTTTTTCCATGCGATTCTTCAATAGATCTACCTTTCTATTTTCCTATTTAAAAGAGTCTAAATATTCTGCTTTTGGGACACCCTACTAAGTAGAATCTACTAAAAAGACAGTGAATTGAATTCTGTGTTCAAAGACCTTCATTCACTTGGAAAGGAAGAGCAACATTGGGGGAAGGGGGTTGCTGGCTCATTCAGAAACATAAGCATATCCTAAGGTCTCCATAATTTTTTTTTTTGCCATGCCATGCCTTTTTTTTAATTGTATTTATTTTTTTAATTGGTGGGAAATTGCTTTACAATTTTGTATTGGTTTCTGTCATACAGCAATGTGAGTCATGGGAATCAGTCATAATTATTTATGTGTGTGTGTGTGTGTGTGTGTGTGTGTGTGTGTGTGTGTATACATGCATGCATGCATGCATGCTAAGTTGCTTCAGTCATTTCCTACTCTTTGCAAACCTATGCAAAGAGTAGCATGCCATAGCATGCCAGGCTTCTCTATCTGTGCGATTCTCCAGGCAAAAATACTGGAGTGAGTTGCCGTGCCCTCTTCCAGGGGATCTTCTTGACTCAGGGATCAAACCTGTATCCCATATGTTTCCTGCATTAGCAAGCGGGTTCTTTACCACTAGCACCACCTGGGATATATATACATATATATATCCATATATTCATATATCCATACAATATATATATCCCTTCCCTCCCTCGCCTCCTTCCCTTCCCCCAACCCCACTCCTCTAGGTCATCACAGAGCAAGAGCTGGGCTCCCTGTGTTATTTAGCAACTTTCCACTAACTATTTCATACACAATAGTGTGTATATGTCAATCTAAGGCCTCCATAATTAGTGTGATGTTAGCATATGCATAGTCAGGCAGATCAGTAAGAAAGAACAGAGAATCCAGAAATACACCAATTGCATGTAGTATTCAACAAAGGTAGACTTCAAATCAAGCCCACTCATTGGAAAAGACCTTGATGATAGAAAAGATGAAAGCAAAAGGAAAAAAGGATGGCAGAGGATAAGATGGTTAGATAGCATCACTGACTCAATGGACATGAATCTGAGCACACTCCTGGTGTTAGTGGAGAACAGAGGAGCCTGGCATGCTATAGTCTGTGTCGTCAGAGAGTAAGACACGACTCAGCAACTGAACAAAAAGCAATAAATCAGGTGGGAAATCTGGGTACTTTAATAAATGATACTGGGATAACAGAATAATAACATGAAAATAACAGAAACTGAATTCATTGCTGACACCAAAAATCAGTGAAAATTCTAAAAGAATTAGAAATTAAAACAAAAAAATGAAGTTATACAAGTACAAATATTTCTGAATTTCTCTATAACCAAGAAGTGAGGAAGACTCTCTTCCCACTCAAAATCTTGAAGCAATAGGGAAAATTATTAATGAATTTGACTACATAGAGGTTAATCACACATAGAAAATATAACTTCATATGCAAAATTAAAATATCGACAGCACTATTTAAATAATAGACTAGAGATGTGACTAGATGTTTCCGTAAAAGGAAATACAGGCAATAAAGTTCTTCATATGTTTAAGACTCTTTAATATATGAATCTTATAAATGAAAGAATAGCTCATAATAAGAGAAATACAAAAATATTACATAGATATACTATATCTTATTTATTGCATTGACAAAAAAAGCAAGAGTGTAACCACATATTTAATTGGTAAAACCAAGAGGAAACAGACCCATATGCATGACTAAAAAGAATGCAAAATTTTAAAAACACTGTGAAGGGTAATTTGACATTGTTTAATGATTTTACATATGTTTTCATGTTTTCCCTTTCTCTAGCAATCTGTTAAAAGATAACCATGAAAACACATGTTGCTGCTGCTAAGTTGTGCCCGACCCTTAGCGACCCCATGGACTGCAGCCCATCAGGCTCCTCCGTCCATGGTAGTTTCCAGGCAAGAGTACTGGAGTGGGGTGCCACTGCCTTCTCCAATGAAAACACACATACGCATGGATATTTATTGCATGATTTAAAATGGTAAAAACCAAAAACAACCTAAATGTCCATCAATACAAGACTAATAAAATTAACTCTAAAATACTTAACAATAGAACACCATACAGCTGATTTAAAAAAAAAAAAAATCACTGCTTTCTCATATGTGATCTCCAGGATATATTGTTAAATGAAAAGTCATGGAAGCAATAAGTATATATACACTGTTGCTGCTGCTGCTAAGTTGCTTCAGTCGTGTCCGACTCTGTGCGATCCCATAGACGGCAGCCCACCAGGCTCCCCTATCCGTGGGATTCTCCAGGCAAGAACACTGGAGTGGGTTGTCATTTCCTTCTCCAATATACACTGTATAACCATTTATCTAAGAAAGGGAGTGTGTGTGTATGTGTGTATATACATGCACATACAATGGGAGATTAAGCTGTAATTAAATAAAATTATTACTTACATGCGATGACAATTAACATGTAAGGAAGACAGATATAAAAGTTGGAGCAGGAAATTTCTAAGACAAATCTGAAAAACTTGTCATTTCAGAAAGCAAAGAATTTATCAAAAATTTTTGAAATACTGTCAAAGGACTCATGAAACATCTTGAAATGGTTCCCACTGCACAAAGATGAGTCATTCTCAGCACCACTAAGAATTATAACATCAGTGGGTTAAAATCAATCAAATGTGTTAAAAAAAAATCAAGGAATTCATTGATCTTTAAAAAAAATTGCCTTTGGAGGATACTAGGAAGCCAACTCATTACTCTTAAAACTGATAAATAAAGGGAAAGAATCATACAGATAACTTGCTTTACCAGTGAGAACTGTACTTGAGGATATTCAAAAGTTGGTGAGAAAAAAATTCTCTCTATGGATATATTCCCACTAGCATATAAAGACGTAATTAAATAATTGAAATACTACCACTTTGCAAACCCCTAAGTAAACTTTGGATCTGGAAAATACTCTCAATAGCACCTAACATCACAGCAGTAGACAACTGGACATTATGAGTCTCTTGAAGGAAGTTTAGAGCACCATTTATGAAGTAGCCTTGCCAAAAATATAACCTGAATATAGATCAAGCTTCTTGATCTANACTTTGCAAACCCCTAAGTAAACTTTGGATCTGGAAAATACTCTCAATAGCACCTAACATCACAGCAGTAGACAACTGGACATTATGAGTCTCTTGAAGGAAGTTTAGAGCACCATTTATGAAGTAGCCTTGCCAAAAATATAACCTGAATATAGATCAAGCTTCTTGATCTAGCCACCAGTACAGGAAATATACAGGGAATAGAGGACACAGGTTTTCTTTAAAAAATGAGACTGCAGTCAGCAAAATCCAGAAAGCAGGAAAGTACACAAAACAAATTACTCAACTTTTCAACAAATCAATTTCAAAAATTTTAAGTATTTAAATTAATATAGCCTGTGAAATAAAAAATCTATAAGACCTACAAACAGAATAAAGTGGTACACCCTGTTGGGATCCCACTTTGAACAAACCAGCAATGTAATATCTATAGGCAATGCCAAAGAATGCTCAAACTACCGCACAATTGCATTCATCTCACATGCTAGTAAAGTAAAGCTCAAAATTCTGCAAGCCAGGCTTCAGCAATATGTGAACCATGAACTTCCTGATGTTCAAACTGGTTTTAGAAAAGGCAGAGAAACCAGAGGTCAAATTGCCAACATCTGCTGGATCATGGAAAAAGCAAGAAAGTCCCAGAAAAACATCTATTTCTGCTTTATTGACTATGCCAAAGCCTTTGATTGTGTGGATCACAATAAACTGTGGAAAATTCTGAGAGAGATGGGAATATCAGACCACCTAACCTGCCTCTTGAGAAATCTGTATGCAGGTCANTGCACAATCAGATCTTAGATCCCCAGCATTCACCTCCAGGGCACCACCATCTATATGCAAAACACCAGTGACCTACTGGCACTTTTCCAAATATCCATAATCTCCGAGAACAGTGATAGAGTTCCTTCCTTTAATAAGAATCATCAACTAGAGCTTCTAGGCATAGCCCAGATACCAATAAATCTATCCTTGGCACAAGAAAACTGGAGGTCCAAATAGAAGGCACTTCTAAAATGCAATCAAGTCTCTGTTTCTATTATTCTGATGCTTACTCATAAAATCTTTATGTAATCCACAAAGGCAGTCATTTCGCAAGCTGGTAAATAAATGTCTCAGTGAAAAATATATTCTCATGTGGAAATCATATAATCATAAAAACACCATTTCTCTAACCACTTGCTCTTCTCCCAAACCTAAATTCATCAGTCTTCTAACTGGAATAAGACAATGATTTAAAAATACTGTCCTCTATTGAGCCATAATTTAAATACTTTAAAATGAGCTTCCACTGATAACAGTATCCCCCAGACAGAACTAGGGAGCGCTTTATGGAGCGGACGCCATAGCCGATTAGGGGCTGCATGGGCCTCGGAACACTCAGAAGGAGAGGTTGAAGCTTCTGAGACTCCAGCAAGGTGACTTATAACTTCCTCATCGGTTCATATACCCCCTCCTTACTGGAAGTTACTTTCTCTAAAAACAATGGTTTTCAAAGGGTGGTCTGAAGGCTCCTGTGTGTCCCCCAGACACTGTCAGGGAGTCTGTGAGATCCAAACCCTATTCACAGCAACGAAACAACTCCAGGTGTCTCGCCTGCTCTCACGAGTTGTAGTCAAGTCTCCCAGAGGCAACAGGCTGTGTGGTGACCTTTTCACTCTTGACAGAGAGTGGAAAGTGAACTGTGCATTCTTATACTTTAAAAAAAGTCTTAGTTTAATATCTGATATGATAACTATTGACAGATACGATGAGTGCTGAGCTGGTAAATGTTTAACAACGGCCTCTCCAAAGGGGAGAAAAGCTCCCATTTGGAGCACTTGCCCCATTTCACGGGGTCAGTACTCCTACTGTGGCCAATTACAAAGTGACAAGGTGCTGCTCACTGACCTCAGGATTGCTCCTGCACCAGCACAAGCCAGCCCTGGGACCCCACGGCTCTAACCCACACAGACAAAAGCTCTTTCAGGGCCTCAACAACCTTCAAGAGCACAGGGCTATTCTCAGACCAGGAAAACTGAAAACTGCTGCTCCACAGTCAATGTTTCAAACTGTGGATTGGGACTCACGGAACAAGATAAAATTTAATCTCAGATGCCACTTTTGTTAATGGTAAAGAACCAAAAAAAAAAAGTTATAAGTAATGAGCATTATTTGATGAAACTGGATNGGCCTCATCAGTAAAACAAAGATAACAACGGTACCTACCTCTTAGGACTGATATGAGAACTGAATTAATACACATGAAGTGTTTGAAACTGTGTTGGGCAATGTCTTATTAATTATAAATTACTATTGGTACTTTATTTTCATATACTTTGGAAGAAATTACAACCATGGCATTCACACATTTCTGCACCTGGTTTTTCACACTCAGTATTTTATCCTGAGCATCTTTTATGTAATAAAGATTTGGAATCTTTTGTTTTGAATGACTTACACTGCATTTTAACTATTTTCTTATTACTCTGTATTTACTTGGTCCTCAATACGTTTTTCCAATTTTCCATGAAAAACCTATTCATTTCCACGCTATCGACCTAAGTGTAGTATTACTAAAAATACTCTAAACAATACTGGAAGTGTCTATGAACCATACAGTGGATTTGAACTCTGACTTCAAACAACTGTGTGCCTCGGGAATGTTGTTCTTATCTTTAAGGAGAGTCTTCTACCAGCTAAAGAGAAACTGATCGAAACAACAGGGCGTGGTATGTATAGGATGCTGTGAAGCACAAATTACGCAAAGATAAACAGGAACAGTCCCTGTCCAGCCTTTTGAACCGACAGTAAGTAACCTATATGCCTTGAAAGTCCAGCACTGCAGGGTGTTTCCAGGTGGGAAAACGAGTAATGGCCACAAGAGGCAGGTGCAAGTCAGGCTTTCTCTACCCTCGGGGACAAATGTCCGGGAGCGAGTAAAGGAAAGGAAGCAAAGGAAAGGAAACCACCATGTCCTCCAGAAGCATAAATCCCCACCATGATTTCACCTGAAATGAACTTTGGCAAGAGATGAATGGTAGACTACATGGAGAGCAGCTTCCATAGCTTAGTACACACCAGTTATCCGAAGTATTGTGTTCAGGCTAAAGGCCAATCCTGCCTGCATGCAAATGTAGGAATCAAGGTTCTGTTTCTATAAAGAAAGATAATCAGTTAGGTTAGCTCCTGAGACCAGATCCTATGACTGGGTATGAAATCAATTAGATCTTTTCTCTGAACAAATATGAAACTCCAGTGTGCTTCAGGCGAGGGCACAATCCCATTATTACTACTAGGGCAAAAGCACATGACATCACATGACAGTGGCAAGACTTGATTGAGACCCAGAAAAAAGCCGGTTGCAGTCGATTCTTTGCCATTTTCTTGCTATGTTATGATGAATATGTCCATTTCTCTGAGATTCAGTTTAAATAATGTCTGTCCTATTTATACGAAAGGATTGTTATGCATCCCAAGAAGATAATGTGCGTGAAAGGGTTTTTTAAAGTGTAAGACTCTTAGTCGCTCAATCATTGTCAGACTCTTCGAGATCCACGGACTGTAGCCCACTAGGCTCCTCTGTCCATAGAATTCTCTAGGCAAGGATACTGGAGTGGGTTGCATTTANATTGTTATGCATCCCAAGAAGATAATGTGCGTGAAAGGGTTTTTTAAAGTGTAAGACTCTTAGTCGCTCAATCATTGTCAGACTCTTCGAGATCCACGGACTATAGCCCACTAGGCTCCTCTGTCCATAGAATTCTCTAGGCAAGGATACTGGAGTGGGTTGCATTTACAAAGCAGTATTCAAATACAGATCATTTTTACCATGCCAAAAGTCATAGTCCAAATTTTTTGCAATGTTAATCAAAGAATGATTATTGTTATATTACATGTAATTAGTGTTATGACATAGCATACTTTCAGATTTGACTATCACAAGCAAATTCCTGTAATAATGTTTCTTGGTTATTAATCTACTAAAAAAGTGATTATTAGTGCAAAGGCAAAATCTATACTAACTGATCAACAGAGGTTATTTTTTGAGACAGGTTAACATACTAAGGGCTGTTTTTTCTTTCAGCTGGACAAATTAGGCTCATGGGAAGAAAAAAAAATGTGCTTCACTTCAAGGACTCAGATCTGAAGCTGAGAAAACACACTCCACTTGATTACAAGAGAAATTTCAGTGTATTTCAAACCAGACACAGATTTAGAAACTGAAATTATAACATGCACTTGATAGGACACAGGCAGACAGCAGGATGTCTAAACTGGCAAGCATAGAACAAGAGACTAGGGTTGGGGGAGAAGGAGGAGGAAAAAGCAAACTGGCTTAGGAAAGATCACTGATGACTGGCAGCAGCTTTTTCCATTCCTACAAAGATTGGTGTAAGAAAAATTCTGCAGCCATTTTCTCACTGACTCACACTGCAATTTCGAGCTCACGAGGGAAATCAGAGGTTTTCACATTTCCATCAACTCATTCAATCATCTAACACGCAGTGAGGACTCTTCGTCTGCCACTTAATTGGGTTCCAGAGAGAAAGGTAAATACATTCTCTGCGCTCAAAGGGGCTTAATCTATCCCTGATGGAACAGAAGCTCATAATCGAATAACTGATGAGCCTGAACACTGTGGGAGGCTCTGCTTAGGAATTCTAGCGTTCCTCCTATTCTAGTCTCTCTTCTACACCTCACTCTCCAGCCCAGGTCACGGAAGAAAATTTACTCAAATATGCAATCAATCCAAGAGATCATTTCATAAGAATTCTGAAGTTCAGACACAGTGAAGGAAATTATAAAAATTATTTTCGTAAGAGTTCTCACTGAAACCACTGAACTGAAATGGAGAAAATGCCAGAGCGGTTGCCCCCGCTTCAAAGCTATCATGTAACTCAACAACTCGGTGAGTCACACAGAACTGCTTTTTTTCACAGAGATGCTTTAATGAAAGCAATCACTTTTTTTCCCTTCATTACTGTCCCAAATACCCATAATACCACTCTTATTAAATTTGTTGACTGGCTTTTAAATGAAAACTGGTGATAAAATATTCAGGATCTAGCTGGAAAAACATCACATTGGTGATTTGATTCAGTGAGATTTCTAATATTTTCATAGCTCCCTTGAAGCAAAAAGCTGAGTTCCAGGCAGCGGCTTTGATAACATACATGTACTAGATACTGATATGCGTGAGATGGATTACTGCCATAAAATACTAGCTGCAAAAAAGAAGAAAAGAAAATATAATTCAATGGAATCTACTCAAAGAGACGGACTTTCACATCCCTTATAACTGGAGAGTAAAAATTATCTACCCCAGCCTAGATCTAGATCATAGAAATTCTTCCGTTTCTATATAAAATAAACGTATAGAAATTCAAAGAATAAAACCTCCTCCTTATGAGAAACGTGGTGTTAAAGATCAGCTTCAGTGCAGCAGCCACTCCACCTCTGAGCAGAGAGGATGGGGGGCGAGTGTGGGTCCACAGGACAGGACCGCCGGATGCAGCTCCCAGTCTTCTCGGTCCCTGCTGACCTCAGGAAGCCCCCAGCCCCCGCTTGGAAACACATTGACACATTTTTAAGACTCATTTGGGGATTTTGTTCTAATGCAGATTTCTAGATCCTAATTCAGCAACTATAAGGCATGCCTTTGAAACACAGCATTTTTAGCAAGAATTCCTAAATTATTTATGCGTCTTTGGACCGAATTTGGCGAAACACTGCTAAATGGTGGTGATGACAAAGGATTATGACCCCTGAGAAAAAGCTAGGAAGTTTTATTTCTTGGAAGATTTATTTTAATACAAGAGTGAAAGTGAAAGAAAGTGGAGTCGCTAAGTTGTGTCCGACTCTTTGCGACCCCATGGACTGTAGTCTACCACACTCCTCCGTCCACGGAATTTTCCAGGCAAGGGTACTGGAGTAGTGCCATCGTTTTACGTCAATTGGGACAGAGTCACAAAAGACTCACGGAATCTCTTACGACCTCAATAAAATCATCCCCGCCACATCATCCTCCTCACTATCAGCAATCAATCTGCCTCCCACTTACCAAGAAAGTCGAGGTGACCCAGTTTGAAACATCTCAATTCCCTGCCAGCCTCGCGGCCTACGAGCTTCTCTCTCTGCTCCTGTTTCTACCTCCTTCCCGTTAGTCTCGAGCCTGAATCCTTCACCTGCGCCCTGACCCTGTCTGCCTGGACACTGCCCTAGCCTGTTAGCATCCCGCCTCTGGGATCTTCAGGCTCTTCCTCTCTACTTTGCAAGATTTCTCTTTAACCCAAAACTGCGCTTAAGTCTCTCCTCCACTACAAAACTGCCCAAAGCACACCCAGCACATACACACCTGTGAAGGCTGCCTTCTCTCCATCTCAGCCAAGCTGCTAGCGGGCACCGTAAGCTGCTAGCGGGCACCGTGCACCCCATCTCTGCTTCCTCACCTGCCCCTCACCCCTCACCCAAGAGGATCAATACCATGTCTGCCCCATGTCCACCCTGCCCTCCCGGATGCCACCCACACGGTCTCCAGTGTCAAATCTGGGGTTAGTTTTCCCCCTCTTTCTGGACCACTAGCCAGGGAGAGCCAGGCCCACCCACGGGGAGGGCAGAGCTCAGACAGACAGACAGGGGTGATCCTGAGGGGGTGTGTCCACACGCAGCCTGACCTCCTCCACAACTTTCCTACAGCTGGGTTATGTATCCTTTTTAAAAATTTTTTAAGAGCTTCAAGAAATTATTTAATAACCAAAATAACTCTAGGGATATTGAGAGAGGTGGATCCAGGTTTTACAGAGATTGGAATTTACACAGTATTGAAAGCTTTCTTAGGAAAAAAAAAAAAGCACACACACACAATTATAAACATAAAGTTAGAGACAGAGATGGATGCTTATTCAGAATAAGGAAATAAATGTAAGAAACTGAGCAGCCCCTGCAGATGAGCTCAAGCTTCATAACCTCACCTACATCCACCTCCAAGATGTAGGTGTTCTTAGCTCCATGTTTATAGATGAGACGACTGAGACCTTGGTTGAGTAAACCAATGTATCATATCTTAAGACAATAAACCTCATTGTTTAAAAAAAAGGGGGGTGGGATTTACAGGTATAAGTCATGTTTAGAAAACACCGGGTTAAAAAAAATTAAATGGGTTCCTTTACTTGGATTTCTCGGAATGTTAGTATGGCAATACACAGTGAAAAGCTTCAAGAACTTCCGTCTTCAAATTGATGTGACCCACCCCCCTCTACAAGCCTCTCATCTTGCCTCTTTTGTTTTTGCAGTGTACAATAACTAAAAGCATCTCCAAAATTAAGTGTTTGCGGATCACAGTTTAGAGAACTCTGATTTTTCCCAGAACAGAAGAAAAAGAACGTATGACTAACTGTTTGATACAGTATAGAGAGGGCAGAGTGGGAACCCAGAAGCTTCACTGTCTTTCCACAAGGTTCTCACACAGAATGGCAGGTGGGTCTCATGTTATATGCCAACTAGTAAAATCTTAGTAGCCTCCTGGAACGCTATGTTGAAAAGGATTCTGAGGCTTCATCAGGACTCGGGGGCGGGGGAGAGAAGCAGCCTTACCTGATCAGCAGTGACTGTCATGAGCACAGAAGGGGCAGTTGTGACGTCATTCTGAGACCTCTAAAGTGATGCTGATTCCTAAACAGATCCTAGAACCATCCCAAAGATGCTCAAGTTTTCTAAAACCTGAATCAGGCCAGAGTAATCTTTAATAATTAAAATCTTTCTTTAATAATTAAATAATTAAAATAACTGTAGAGGCTCCAAAATAAGAAAGACGTGGGTTTAATTGAGTTCTTCTGCTTGCTCTGGGCACATGCTTTAGCCTCTCTAAACTTCAGTTTGGCCTTCCCAGGGGGCTCGGTGGTAAAGAATCCACCTGCCAAGCAGGAGATCTGGGTTTGTTCGCTGAGTAAGGAAGATCCCCTGGAGAAAGAAATGGCAACCCACCCCAGTATTCTTGCCTCAGAAATCTCATGGACAGAGGAGCCTGGTGGGCTACAGTCCACGGGGTCGAAAAAAGTGATATGACTGAACGACTAAACAGCAGAATGGCCAACCTCAGTTTTCCCACTTGTAAAATGAGATTAACTGGTCCTACCTCACATGGAAGACAAACATTTAACTGGGTAATGCATATACATACATACATACATTAAGTTTAGCTATAGCAATTACTAAGGCATTCACTGTATGACATTCACATTATGACTCCTGTGGTTACATGTGTTTGTCCACTATACTCAGAGCCATTGGTTACAGTAAAATGACTCAAATGTCAGCCATAGAAACCATTTTCCAGAACCCATTATCAACGTCAATTTATAGGCTATAATAAGCAAATGGCAAAGCACTATTTAAAGTAAGTGTTACCTGCCTTGAAGGAGACATAGAGTATATAAATCTAACTACTGAGTGGTTATTCTTAGCAAAAGACAGATCTCTTACATATTTTTTCCAACCTCTCCATAGAGAAGGCCGAGACACAACGACCAAACCAACAGCAATGAGCCTCCCTAACACCTGGAATGAGTCCCCCACCCCCTCGGGGCATAGAGTTTTCCGGTGTGAGAACCATGACAGCCTGAGCAAACAGGGACAGCTGGTCACCCACAAACAAACGATCAGCTGAAGTCCCAATAGCTACGTCTGAGTCTGGCTGTGCTGCTCAAACTGAGACAGAGTGAGTTCTTGAAATACTATTTCCACTTAAAAGATATCAGGGCTCTTTGTGGAGAAATGGCTAGTTCCAGGTGTGAGCAGAAAACAAAATGAACCTGATCTATCTTGCTATACCAGATAGCAAGAAAACTCTCAGACTTAGTGGGGTCATATCAAAAGGACTAAGGAAACAACTTGAAAAGACTTCCACTGGTCAGAGATGAGACTGCCTTCAAAAAAGAAACTAAGTAATAATAATTACAACTAATTGTAACCCATAAAATATATTCGAATTCATGAGTTCACAGTATTTTTTTAAACACATAACTGGCCACCTTCAGAGGATGAAAGGGAACCAACTCATTATCTTGGAAAACTGATAATGGGAAACAATCTAGTATTTACCCTGCTTTTTTATATGAACTGTACCACTGTGCAACCAAAGAGCAGATGATTGGAAAATGTCTCTTTCCAAAAAAAGTCAAACCAATGAGAGAAATGACAGAATTAAAACACCCCTATTTGTCACCTCCAACAAATTAACAGATCCAAGTAACTGAGCATCAACAGCTACTAATAAAACCAAAAAAAAAAAAAAAAAAAANTGCAGTCCATGGGGTCGCCAAGAGTCGGACACGACTGAGTGACTTCACTTTCACTTTTCACTTTCATGCACTGGAGAAGGAAATGGCAACCCACTCCAGTGTTCTTGCCTGGAGAGTCCTAGGGACGGGGGAGCCTGGTGGGCTGCAGTCCATGGGGTCACACAGAGTCAGACATGACTGAAGCGACTTAGCAGCAGTAGCAGCAGCAGCAGACCAAAAAAAAAAAAGAGTATAAACTACCCACTTACGGGCTGGCACTTGGTCCATGGTTTGTTTTTGTTTTTGTTTTTCTATTACATAATATATATTTTTAAGTGATGAGATAGCAGTTTCATAACAAATTACCCCAGTACTTAGGGTATAGTCATAGTCTCTCAGTCGTGTCCAACTCTTTGCGATCCCATGGACTAATGTGGCCTACCAGGCTCCTCTGTCCATGCGGTTCTCGAGGCAAGAATAGTGGAGTGGGTAGCCATTCCCTTTTCCAGGGGATCCTCCTGACCCAGGGATCGAACCCCGGTCTCCCACACTGGAGGCAGATTCTTGACCATCTGAGCCACCAGGGAAGCCCTTTAGGGTATAGAGAGAGACTCAAAGGTGGGGGTGACTTGACATGGGGCCTGGAATCATCTGAGTGCTGGTGTACTCACACATCAAGTGTCTGGGCTTGGGGTGACTTGGCGACCAGGACTTGCTGAGCAGAGGGCTCGTGCATGGCGTCTCCCTGTGGTCTGGCTACTCCAGGTACCGCAGCTTCAGTGCAGATGGTTCAGAGCCCCAAGGACAGTGTTCCAGGAAACAAGGCGCAAACCTCACCACCTTTTATGACCTAGCATCGGAAGCCATATGGCATCATTTCTTCCATGTTCTATTGGCTATACACCTTCCCAGATTTGAGAGCACGGGTGTAGACCCTCCTTCTTAATGGGAGGAGTGTCAAATAACACAGACACTCTGCAAAACTTCTTCAGTCCACCCTCTGACCATCCATTGATTTACATTCCTCCCAAGTGCAAAACTATGTTCCCTCTTTTCAAAGATCCCTCCCACCTGGTGATCCAGGGTTAAAGCAAGTCCCAAGGGCAGCTGTGGCTCCTTGGGTGTGGTTCCTCAATTTTCGCTCGAGTACTTTGAGAATCTTCTGCCAGGAGAGACTAGGAAGCCAAAGTAATAACGATTTTGAACCCCAAAAGTCCCAACTCTGATATTCTCTGTAAATTCTGCTTGAAAACTGACCGATTCCTTTTTTAGTTCATCTGTTTTCTATCCTGTCTTCCTATGGTGGTAAAATAAACTATTGATACTTTAAAGATTCTCCCTGGAGATCTGCTTAGCAAAATCCACCAATGGCAGAAGGTATGTTTTCCATTTTCCTTGCTGTCATAGCCAACACTGTTGCTAAAATTCTGCCACTTGACCATCTTCACCAGCAGTCTCCTCCAACCCTTTCTAGCTCCACTTACTATCCGGTCTCAAAGCGAGTGCTCCAGATGTTAGGTTTTTGTTGCAGTAGTACCCTACTCCTGGTTCTCTGTTTTGTGTGTTAGTTACTATTGCTCTGATGACAGATTACAATCTTAGATGGGTAAAGTGGCAGCCTAGGATGACCTGAAGGCTGGGATCACAGTGCCCACGCCACACATAGCCCTCTATGTGGTTTTGATGTCCTCACAGGGTAGTCAGCCTCACAGCCTCAAGGCAGCCAGACACAGGGTGGCCCGGGGCCCCAAGCACAAGGATTCCAGATTCAAGGAGGGGTGGGCTGCATCTGTCTCTATTTTTGCCCAGCCTTGGGCTGTATCGGATTGGTCCACGCCATCACAGACCTGCCCAGATGCAAAAGAAGGAGACCGGAAGAATGTCTCATAAGTTCTCATCTGACAAGATGTTCATAAAGAAGATAAAGAAACTTAGTAAATTTGGTTATTATTCCTTGAATCATCACCTTTCAGGTACAAGAATTGTGATTTAAAAAAACAACCTTTGAAACATCATTTTAAAAAGCAAATATCATTGGTTTTTTTAATCAGGATCGTGAATATGCCTACAGGTGGATTTTTTTTAAAGAAAAACTAATATTATGTAAATAAGGACATAATATGGCTTGGGATAAATTTTCCATTACTAGTATTCACATAAACATTTTAAATGCTGTCTGTATCACAGTTTAGATGCAAGTTAAGTTAGTAAATGGTGTTACTGAGTCAAGAAGTGGCTCTAGTGATAAAGGACATATTGAAATACTGTAAAGAGTTTGAGTAAAATGTTTCATTAACAAAAATTAGGGAAAACCAGTATTTCTTAAATGTGTCATTTAAATAATGTACATATTTATATTAGTATATTTTTATCCCTGAAATTTTATTCAAATTAATATTTTTTTAGATCTTAATTGGAAAGACAGTGGATCATATATTGGAGGTTGCCTCATACTAAAGTGTATAAGTAGCCACTTTAGAAAAATGTGTTAATGATCAGTATGTAAGCACTCAACATATACTTTTCCCATCAAGGGAGGTTAGAATGCTGTTTTTTTTTTTTTTTTTTTAATAGTTTGAAATCCTTCCCTTATTTTATTTTTAGCTGCCTTATTTTACTTATAAAAGCTTTTTGTAAAAGACATTAGGAAAATAGCTTACTTTTAATTCTCTCTAGAATTTAATTTTAAAGGCTAAATTAATCTAGAAACCTTATTCAGTTCTACAAAATGGATATTTCTTGGAAGTAAGATAATTCAATTATATATACTCTATATATCTCTCCTTGTAAACGTGTTCCTATTCAGGTTTCGTGATTAGTTTGGTGTGCTTTTCAACAAATTACCCGTCATTAATTTCCTAATTTTTCCTATCAGGAAGTCACTGTTAATTTTTTTTAAAGTTTCCTTAATCTTTGATCGTCTTTGGTTTAAGCGTTGAGATGTAGATTTACAGTTTTGTGACCTTGCTCAAAGGATTTAACTTTTTTGCACCAGTCACATTTTTAAATGGGGTTAAAAATGCTTTTAACAGCATAAGATACTAAACAAGTAAAAGAGTGTACCTGCTTAGTACAACAACAAGATGGTGTTTGTTCAGTCACTAAGGGTGTCTGACTCTTTGCAGCACCGTGGACTGCAGCACGCCAGGCTTCTCTCACCTTCACTATCTCCCAGAGTTTGCTCATATTCGTGTCCGTTGAGTCCATGATGCTATCTTAACGATCTCACGCTCTGTCATCCTCTTCTCCTTTTGCCTTCAGTCTTTCCCAGCATCAGGGTCTTTTCCAATGAGGAGGGAATGGCAAACAGCACTAGTATTCTTTCCATGAGAACCCCATGAACATAAAGGTACTCTGATATAATGAAAGCAAATAATGGGGAACTTCCAGTGGCTAAGAACTCCACACTTCCAGTGCAGGGGGCCTGGGATCAATCCCTGGTCAGGGAATTAGATCTTGTATGCCTCAACTAAGACCCAGTGCAGCCAAATAAATTATTAATTTAAAACAAATAATGGTTACTTTAAAAAGATATTGTTAAAACAAGTGTACCAAATTTGTTCAAACAAATGTACCAAATTATATCAAATGTTAATCTGATATACATTCATTTTTAGCAAAAACTTCAGGTGAAACAAGCTTAATATGTTTAGAAATTTCTGATAACTGTTCAGTAATAATTGTGATTTGCTTAAAATTGTTCTAATAATATGAAATACTGATAATTTAGCATGTCAATAAAAATTTCATTTGATAATCATAGTATACAAAATATTTTCCTTGATTGAAAGCTCTTTTTATATAAGGTATTCATTTGGCTTATGTCTAGTCAGGAATAATAGTTTGACTTTTATAGTAGAAGTATTTGTTACAATGCCAATATCAAAACCATAAGTCTTGTATAGTAAAATTCTTTCAGGTTAAGTTGAAAGTTTCAGAATATTCTAGGTTTGCTTTTGCCATTTTCTGGCTATTGTTTGCATTGCTGAGAACATTTTATTTTTTGAATTATGTGTGTCAGTGTGCTCAGTCTTTCAGTTGTATTCAATTCTTTGCTACCCCATGGACTGTAGCCGGCCAGGTTTCTCTGTCCATGGGATTTTCCAGGCAAGAAGACTGGAGTGGGTTGCCATTTCCTACTCCAGGGGATTTTCCCGACCCAGGGTTTAAACCCACATCTCCTGCATTGCAGATGGAATATTGTACACCACTTGGGATGCCTTTCTGACTAATAAAAACCATCTCAACTGAGTATTGTCAATGCAATCCACCAGAGGTTTCTTTTAAGCTTCCTTTAGGAGAACATACAATGAACATAACAAAACCATTTTCCATAAATTATATCTGCAGTCTACAACCAGTGCCTTGTTTATTTCTTATTAAAATATTTTCATGGTTTTGTGAATAACATTTATTCCCAGAGAACCCAATGATCATAAACCTCTAAGCTGCCTCTGTATTTTTTTCTACCCAGTTGTAGTCTGGATGTCGTTGAAATTATTCCATACATCCCTTATCATGAATTAATGTAGTTTCCATTTATAAAAGTTAAAGCATATACCATTATGCCATCATATTGCTGTTTATTTAGCCATTTTTCCTTTTTTTGTTCACTTCTGTAGCTTTTCTGCATTTAGATAAAAAGAGACCACAAAAACATCACTTTGATCAGCCTTCAGTAGCACCTAGGAAAAACTACTCTTTCACAAGAGAGGAGGTGAGACAGATTGATCGAGAAAATCAGAGGCTTTTGAAAGAACTGTCAAGACAGGCTGAGAAACCAGGGAGCAAGAGTATGATTCCAAGATCAACTGGTCCTCCCCCTAAGTTGTATCATAGTGCTCTCAACAGACAGAGGGAACAACAAAGGATTGAAAGAGAAAATTTGGTAAGTGACTGATTAACATTTTAGTCATCAAATAAAGTGCATTAGTACTGATTTGTAAGCCCAGCTTTCAGCAAACCCAATACAGCCAAATTTTCAAAATGATATAAAAGTAGGAATAGGTTTGTACGGCATAAAATATAGGATGAGCCATGAGCCTGGAAGGTAACAGTATGTGCTTTTTTTATCCAGGAAACTATATTTTAAAGGAGTATTAAATGAAAATACTGCAAGGTCTATTGTTTATTTGACTAGATCTGTTAAATTACTATAGCAATATAGGAAATGGTGTCCAAGGATCAGATACATACATCTTCTGTGAAGTACCCAGTCACTAGCTAAATCTGTTTTACTTCATTTTATCCTCAAAAGCTAAAATAATTTATATATCATTTATTTTAAATAATACACATTCTCAGAGAGGTGCCCTGCTGCTTGAATGTATGAAAGACATTGATTATTAAAAATCATATGGTAATAGTCCTTTGATATCCTAAGAAATATATATATGGAAACTGTTGAAAAATCTTCACATTAAAAAACTACTATTCATAGCATATCATTTTCTTTATAAAATGCATAATTGCTGATATTTACAGAGCTTTTTAATGCTGGGCATTGTTCCAAGTGTCTTCTAAATATTAGCTAATTGAATCCAGACAATAATTCTTTCAGGGACGTACTTTATTGTTATCCACATCTTACAGGTAGAATAATTGAGACCTAAAAGGATTAAATAATTAACCCATGGACAAGGAGCTGCTAAGCAAGTGACTGAGCCAAGATTTTAAACACAGGTAGCATCTTCAACTAAAGTTAGACCCTTAATNAATTGAATCCAGACAATAATTCTTTCAGGGACGTACTTTATTGTTATCCACATCTTACAGGTAGAATAATTGAGACCTAAAAGGATTAAATAATTAACCCATGGACAAGGAGCTGCTAAGCAAGTGACTGAGCCAAGATTTTAAACACAGGTAGCATCTTCAACTAAAGTTAGACCCTTAATGAACACATACATTCAGAGTTAACATAAAGGATAAAGCTGTTACTAAAATTACTAGAACAGTTCCCCAAATTCACCCTTATTATGTTTCATCATCAGTACAGTTCTACTTTACCTGAGTTTGCAAGAGTAACTCTTATGAATTTATTACTATCACTGACACCAAGAGTTGGCGAACTAGGGTAGTATATTTGCAAAAACTAGTAAAATATTGGTCAAAAGAGTTACTGTGAGCATGGCAGGGAGTAGATTCCAGCAGAACAAGTTGAAATGAGGTTGATGGGTAGTGAACTAGATGGTAACTTGCTACGTATCACTCTAGCAAGTTCAGGATTCATTTACATTTTATGAAAATGGTTAAACAGCTAGAGCAGGTGGTAGAATCATATCCGGGTCTCCTCGCTTTGGGATTACTTTTTTCTTTTTAACATCTTTTTTGAGGTATAATTTACATGCCATACCCATCTGAAGTATACAGTTCAGTGAGCTCTGATAAATAACATGATTCATTTTTTTAAGTTATATATAAAAGTAACAAAATTTGCCACTTTAACTTTTTCAAATTTTCAGTGTCTTCATTATTATTTGGATATGTGCATACTGCCATGTTTATTTCTGATTCACTCCGGGCGGGGCTGTGTCTTTGTCGCGGCATGCGGGCTTTCTCTAGTTGCGGGGAGCAGGGGCTCCTCTCTAGCTGTGTTGCTTGAGCTTCTCACTGTGGCAGCTTCTCTCATTGCAGAGCACACGGACTCTAGGGCGCAGGCGCTCATTAGCTGTGGCTCACGGGCCAGAGAGCGTGCAGGCTTCAGTCGGGGCGCACAAGCCCAGTTGCCCCACGGCCCGTGAAGTCCTCCTGGACCAGGGATCAAACCTGTGTCCTTTGCATTGGCAGGCAGGATTCTTATCCATACGCCACCAGGGAAGTTTGCCTTGTTAACTGTTTTGAGTGATTGGTTCAGTGACGTTAATTACATTCACAATGTTGTGAATTGTGAGTAAATACTACTCATTTCCAAAACTTTTGATCACTCCGTACAGAAACACTGTGCCAAACAGTAACGCTCTATTCTCCTTCCCCTCAGCCCTGGGTAACCTCTGCTCTACCTTCTGTCTCTATTTGTCTACTCCAGATATTTCATATTAGTAGAATAATAGACTATTATTTTGTCTCTGGTTCATGTCACCCCATTATGTTTTCAAGGTCCATCCTGTAGCCTGTATCAGAACTTCATTCCTTTTTGTGGCTGAATAATAGTCCATGTATGTATATATATGCCACATTTTGATTCCCCATTCATCCAACGATGGACACTTGGATTGTTTGCACACTTTGGCTATTGTGAATACTGCTGCTCTCTGTATCTCTTCAGGCCCCAGCTTTCAGTTCCTTTAGCTGTGTGCCTAAGAGTGGAATGGCTGGGTCACATAGTAATTCTGTATTTATTGTTTTGAGGAACTTGGGTTTACTTTTGAGAAGTTGAAGCCATTAATGTCTAGGGACTATTCTAGATATGAATGAGATGAAAACTGGTAAGCAGCTTCTATTATACCCCATATCAGTTGTAACTCTGAGCTATTTTAATAAGCAGTGGAAAATTACTACTATTTTTTTCTTTTTACTTTGTACTTAGTAATTTGTGTTTTGTTTTTGTTTTTGTTTTTTTTGTTACTTAGTAATTTGTATATGTGAGCAATAATTTNCAAGAAAATGTGCTGAACGCTCATGACTACTTTATTTGTATGAATAAAGATAGTAAGAAACTTAAAAATCAACATTCTTTTTTAATTTCCCAGTCTACTATAATGTCTTTTAGGCATGAAGAACTCATCCTTGGCACAGTGAAGACAAGAGTCAAAGATAACTGAGCTTTGATCCTATGTCTGTCTTTCAGATGCACTGTCTTCTTGTTCCCATTGTAAAAATTAGAAGAATAACTTTTACATGCCTCCATGACTAAGAATTAGTGAGAATGAAATTGGAAAGAGAATATTTATTTGTATCTTTGGAAGTATGATGTTTATGTGGGAAAATGCTTAAAATTACATTCTTGATCATCTCTTTAAACCACATCATAATTGTTACGTTGCTACAATGTTGTTCAGTCAGTAAGTCGTGTCCCACCCTTGGTGACCCCGTGGACGGCAGCACACCGGGCTCGCCTGTCCTGCACTATCTCCTGGAGTTTGCTCAAATTTATGTCCCATTGAGTCTGTGGTGCTATCTACCCATCTCATCCTCTGCTACCCCCCTTTCCTTTTGCCTTCAGTCTTTCCCAGCATCAGGGTCTTTTCCAGTGAGTAGGCTCTTTGTATCAGGTGGCCAAAGTATTGGAGCTTCAGCAACAGTCCTTCCAATGAATATACAGGATTGATTTCCTCTAGGAAATCACTCTTTTATAGCTTGAATACAATAGACACTCTTATAGCTTGAAGGAGTGTTTTTTTTAAAGTTCACATCAACATTCCATATGTACAATGTATATTATGAATGATAAGAAGTACTGTCTTTAAAACTTGCTGCTAAAACATTATGAATTTTTTTGATAAGTGTTAAATAACAATAGTGCCATTGGAATAAATTACTGAGTAGTTCCTGCTGGTAGTATATTTGAGTTCTAGCAAATGAGACTATATTATAGCAGAAATTTGTACTTGGTTTTAAAATTCTGCTGACTGTTTTAATCCACTTAGAGATATTTCTGGAACCACCATAATACAGTCTTAATGTTCTGAGTCTCTATTTCAGAATCCGGTTTGTCGGTCTTTTCTTGCATGATTACTACTTTTTAAAAAATGTTGGATTTTGTAGATTTTCATTTACCTGAGGACTTGAAAAAATGCTGTTTTATTACCTTCTGGACATGTTACCTTTCACACTTAGATATGCAGTTCACCTGGCGCTGTTGGTTGTCTCTTTTTCACTAATTCTGTTATCTAAGTTGTTTAGTTCCNAAATGTTGGATTTTGTAGATTTTCATTTACCTGAGGACTTGAAAAAATGCTGTTTTATTACCTTCTGGACATGTTACCTTTCACACTTAGATATGCAGTTCACCTGGCGCTGTTGGTTGTCTCTTTTTCACTAATTCTGTTATCTAAGTTGTTTAGTTCCAGCTTTATTCTTTGGGCTTAATTTGCTGTCATTTTTTAAAACTTGGAATGGACGTACAGTTCACTGATTTTCAGCCCTTCTTTTCTAATGTTGTTGTTATCTTTTCTAATAAATGCATCAAAGGCTATAAGTTTCTTCTGAGCATAACTTTAGCTGTTTCCCACAAGTTTTGATAACATGGTATTTTTGTTGTTTTGTTGTTTAGTGATTAAGTCATGTCTGGCTTTTGCAGTCCCATGGAGTGTAGCCTGCCAGGCTCCTCTCTGTCCATGGGATTTCCCAGGCAAGAATACTACAGGATTGGGTTGCCATTTCCTCCTCCAAGGAATCTTCCCAACCCAGCAATCGAACCTGAGTCTCCTGCAATGGCAGGCAGATTCTTTACCACTGAACCACCAGGGAAGACCCCATTTTTATCAAGTTCAAAACATTTTTGAAAATCTTCTGATTTTCACATTTTACTCTGTGGCTCTTTAGAATGTATTTTTATAGGCTGTTTTAAAGTTATATTTGTGGTTTTGGTTATGTTTATATAAAAAATTGTAGGAAAAATTTGAAGCCCTAGACCAGGATACAGAGTTACAGCCTGTTGGCCATATTCAGCAGCCCAGAGCCCATTTTTGTGGCCTTTACCTTTTAAAGTATTTTTTAAAATCAAAAGAATATTTTGTGACATGTCAGTACTCTAAGAAGTGCACAATTGAGTGTCTGTACATGAAGTTTTGCAGACCAGCCACCCTGGGTTCGTGTCTAGTCCAGGGTGCTGTTGCAATAGGGCAGAGCTGCCCTATCAAAGACCATCTGGTCGACACGGCCTGAACTATTTACTACCTTGCCCTGAGAAAAAGTTTGTTGACCCCTGCTCTAGGTGGTATTTTCTTCCAGAGATTTACTTTTGCTTTTGACAGCAGGCAGCAGGGGTGCTCACAATCTCCAGTCTCCCATATCCAGCTAAAGGGATGAGATAGCTGAAAGCTGGCCTCCAGGACTGCAGGGGCTTCCCTGTCCCTGGTTCCCTCTTCCTGCTTAGGGAGGCTGCTCAGAGGTGTGACCCTTCCCTCCCCACCCCCAAGACACTCTCAGAATCACACTCCAATTCTCAGCCTTCCAGCTGCATCTCCACAACTTTCACACACCTCTTGGGAGAATGGACCCTCAATGAGGGCACTGAAAAGACAGGGAGGTGCTGTCTTTTCAGGGTTGAGGGGCCTGGGCGCTCCAGGTCGTTAAGGAGCTGGGGTGAAGGCTGACTGCATAGGCTCCTTATACATCCATTCCTGAGGCCATGGAGGTTAACACTCGAGGGGAAGCAGGGAGGCTGACTTGTGGGTCACATGCAGAAGGGAGATAATCACACCGTTGAGTAAATGTTGAATCCCCTTCTCCACTTCCTGTTCCTGCCAGAGAGGCCCCAGGGGTCTTCCACTGCTCACACTGCCCACCTGCTTCCATATCCACCTTTACCCACCCCCCTCACTCTCCCTCCCCCTGCACTAACTTAGGGCTGGCCTTCTCTGGAGAGCCACTCCACAGAAGCATTTGTTCTACTAGCCTGCCCTCTTTTCTCTGCATCAGCAGCAGAGCTTGAACTTTTCAGATCACCTTTAGGATAGAAAGCCAATAAGACACGTATCCAAAGGCCCCTAATGACCCGTACTTGCGACCTGGCTTTGAGATGGGCTTGAGAGCTTTCTGTTGGCCTTTTCTGTTGGCAGAGACAACTGCTAGATTAAGATGGATGTAACCGTGGACGTGGCAAAACTCAGACCTTAGCTACTGGAGTAGAACAAGGCAGCCAACTTTTTTTTTTAACCGAGGAGGCAGAAGTGAGAAGGTGGGAGAGCTTGGGGAGGAGGCAGGTCAAGAACAGAGCCTGCAGAGGCGCCCCTCAGCCACCTGTCAGGACCACGAAGACACGTGCCTGCCCTCCAGGCTTCACCCCGCACGTAGGGGCTTGTGTCCGCAGGTCACTCCCAGCAAGCAAGGACCCTATGAACTGTGTGGTCTTCTGGACCCAAAACGCTTACTTTCCAATGTGGAATTGTCCTTGTTTTCCTCTTGCTCACAGTCTTATCAGAGTCAAGTCCCAAACTGACTTTTCCTCCAGGTCTTGATAAATTGTTGCAGAAAAGAATTGCTGGCAGACATTTTCTATGCCCATGTATCAAAGTCTAGTCATTTTCTTTCAAGGCCTATCTTCTGTCCTTCCCCCCAGTTCCCTCTGGCTTCTAGTTCTCTCAGCCAAGATTCATTGTATTGATATTAAATGTTACACTATTTAACATGCCAAGTCCGGCCTCTCCCCACTTAAGCCTAACCCACTTAAGCCTAACCCCTCTTAAGCTTTTTTTCCCCCAATGGGCTTCTGTCTTTTTGTATCTTCCACAGGATCCAACAGGATTTCAGTGCTAGCTTGCTAACTGATTTCAATGACTACGGTCCACCTGTCATAAAATTCCAAGTATCACAGTTCTCTAAAGGCACTGATAGCACTTCCTAACCATGCAAAGCTCCTGAAACTGTGATTTAAAGCTTTTAGTGGAATCTCAGAATTCCTGAAGGCTGTGTGAAAAGTACATAAAATACGGTGAGATTATGGAAGCCACAGTCCATGTGACCACTACGAGGCTACAGCAGTATGGTGTAAGGTGAAGAGAAAGAATATAACCTATTTCAGTTTGAAAGCCATAACTCTGAAGTACTCTATGTGTTCACATGATAACACAGTGTAATATCTGATATTTAGAAGCTTGTCCACTGAGTTATATAAATGAGTCATGCTAGAAAATAAGATTTATGGTCTTATGATTTTAATCCACTTGGCAGTTAATAAGAATTCAGTAAAATAGAGAACATGCATTAAGTGGTCTTTATTGACATTTCACATTAAGTTATTCATGATCAGGTCTTCAGTTAATTATATAAGTATGATAAGTTATTTTCTATTGGCTGTGCAAATTTAAATGTAAAATAAATACAAAATACATTTGTGGTTTAATGAATACTCAAGCTTTTTTTCCCCCCTCTGAGGTATTCCTTTCAATCTGGTTTCATCCCAGATCTGTCTTTTTACTTCCCTGTAGGAAGAGTCTATTAAACCACACAATGGGTCTGGAACCAATGAAATCGAGTTTTAATCACATTAGACAAACTTTTTGATCTCATCATACAATACCAATACAAAAGCACCACCCATGCCTCTCAATACGTTGGACCAGGCGCCTTTGAAGAAAGCCTTGGGTCCTTCATCTTTTGCAATCTTCCGCCAGCAGTCCACTGTCCCTGTGTACATGATATCCGCTGTGGAAACAAACATCATTGGTAAGGGCTTCATGCTTCTGGAGGAAAGAGACTTTTCCTCTGAAAGACACCTGCACAGTGTCTGTTTTCAGTGTTATAAAAGGTCACTTCAAGTCTTCTGCCCAGCTTTAAGAACATTTAATGGGACAGCCCTCCCCTCGCATAACCGCTGGGTGAGGTCTCTAGATTCCTAGTTCAACTCAAGATCAAGTGAAGAACTGGGGCAATGAACTATCTAATTCACATAAGTCAAACAGAGAAACAGGAAGGGAGCAGTGGGGGGCAGAATAAGCTGGGGGGGTCCTGTTTATTATTGATGAGAAAACTGAGATCCAATCTCAGATTATATTCTTACAAAGCAAGAGATACCATTAGGTTGAAGCAGATGAAACTAATTATACTCGGTGTTTCTTACTGTTACAATGGCAATTTCTTATGTTTCAACCTATCGAAGCCAAAACTTCCTATTGCCACCAACTGCTGGAGGCCATCTCTCCCCCAGCTAAATCACTCTCCCCAATAATACGTGTAAAACTAGGTAAGAAACATTTTAAAATAAACTAGCTGATTACTTCAATTTCTGCACCCAGGCTCTAAGGGAAAAAGGCCTATGGCCTCTATGATGCTAGCTACCTAGTTAAGTTCACAAAACAGGTGAACCGAACCATATCCCATTTTTGGTGTTCTTACTTCTTTGATAAAAAACAAACCAAATCTTTAAAGGAATAGTTTAGAACATTAGCGAGGATTCATCACAATCTTTCTTAAATTTCTATCTCAATTCTAACAACTTAGAAGAATGCAGGCTGTAAAGAGCACTGACGAGCGCTCTCCTTGAGCAGAAAAGCAAGATTCTCATGGGTCTCGGGCTTACTTACCCCCTTTCCGGCCAGACTGCATCATCATCCGACGGCGGACGGTGTCAAAGGGGTAGGACACCAGCCCCGCGACCGCCGTCACGGTCTGCGCGATCATCCAGCTCACGATAATGTGCACGTTCTTGGGGTCAGGCAGCATCCCTGTGGGCAGAGCCAAGAAGCCAAATGGCCGTGACGCGATTCCTCCTCCGAGCAGCTGAGCAAAAAGCAGGTGGGGACGGAGAACGGGGCACTGCAACTCCATGCCCCACCCTTCCAGAAAAGCCTGCCCCTTGAGGGGTGCCTCAGGAGTAACCAAGCAGCCAACACAAGTTCGTGCCGCCAACTCTCCCTGGACCCGCAAAGCTCCAGCGGTGCCCCGTGCACAGGCCATGTTGAAGTGGCTCCAAGTTAAACTTGGTAACTGATAAAAGGAGCCAGGCACCCCCTTTGCCCTCTCCAAGTAACTCAAGGCCAGGGTAGTTCAGAAGAGGACAAGGAGAGTCCCCCAGCTACTGATCCCCACCTCACCACCTCCGCAGTTTAGCCCAGTGACTAGGGAAAGTGAGATTAACAAGACAAAGTCCTTTATGAGTTAGACACCCCTCAGGATCCTCTGGGTACATATCCTCCTCAGCTCTGCACCCCCTGACCCCCTTCTCTCACCCTTGGCCGTATCATAGACTCCAAAGTAGGCGGCTCTGTAGATAATGATACCCTGGACCGAGACGTTGAAACCTTGGTAGAGGCCTCTCAGGCCATCAGACTTGAAGATCTTGGTGATACAGTTGCCCAGACCAGTGAATTCCCGCTGGGCGGCACCCTTGCCCACGTCGGCAGCCAGCCTGGTCCTAGCGAAGTCCAGTGGGTAGACAAAGCAGAGGGAGGTGGCCCCAGCTGCCCCACCGGAGGCCAGGTTACCGGCAAAGTAGCGCCAGAACTGCTTATGCCGGTCCACGCCCCCCAAGAAGATCTGCTTGTACTTGTCCTTGAAGGCGAAGTTGAGAGCTTGGGTGGGGAAGTAACGGATCACGTTGGCCAGGTTACCCCTCCAGAAGGAGAGAAAGCCCTGCTCTTTGGGGATTCTCACCACGCAATCAATGATCCCTTTGTACTGCTTCTCGGCACTGATCTGTTTGCTGGCATGCTGGACCTGCAGCGGGGAGAGGGGCAGGGGAGGAGGGAGATGGGGGGGACAGGAAGGGCCGAGAGAAGAGGACAGGAGAACAAGGTTTGTGCTTCCTGATTTCCTTGTTTAAAAAGTATGGGGAAATCAAATGAACACTGAGTAAACTGAAGTCTTAGCTACTTGGACACTGAGTCCCCTAAACCCAGTTTGCCTCAATTACCAGGGCATGTGAGAGAAACAGTTCTGCTCCAAAATACACTGAAAAGGATGATTTGATTACGTAAAAGGAGACATTGATTTGCTGCATTTTCCCTAGGTGCCAGAACTGTACTGGGGGTTTATTACTGGGAGACAGAAATAATTAAAGATCCCTGGCCCAAAGGACACTTGCTCTGATCTGACAGATATGATGGGCAGAAGGTGAGGATTCCTGTCTCTCTAGTGTCCCTGAAGACAGTCTCTGAGTAGTAGGTGTTCTAACAGAAGAAGAAGGAATCCACTCAGCATTGGAGCCTGACATTTTCCAAGCATATCCAAATAATCAATTATTGAGGAGTTTGTTGCTGTAGGCCATTTGTTGGGATTTTTTCTTGTTATTGATCATTTTGACTCCCAAATTGAGAATGCCCAGTTCCTCTCGGAGGGGTCCTTGCTTTTTGGGCAAGTGGAAAAAAAAANCTTCACTATTCAATCTCTTGCCATGTTTGTTAATGTTCCTTTGTACACTGGACAAAGTTTATTCATTTTTTTTTTTTTTTCATGAGCTTGGTGCAGACAGACATCATGCTAGCCACTGAGTGAGCAGCAGCCATGTGTCATCCTGGGTTTGGAGGCTTCAGTAGAGCAGAGGTCACTTAGCTGGATGCCAGCACCATAAAGGATACACATTTATTTGAGGATGGAGCAGGCTAGAGTTCAGAAACCCAGGTGAGCTGTATGAGAGTGCACATTCACCAAGGTCAGGAAGGTCAAGAATTCAGCATAAACAGAAAAGTCATTTATGCATCTATTCAACAAATACTTGAGACTTACTGAGTACCAGGAACTAAGTTTGTCCCTGTGGATTCAACATGGCTCAGTCCCCAAGATATGGCTCAGTCCCCAAGAACCCCCAAATACGTCCATGGCTGAAATAAGTTCAGCCAAGGACATATTTGTTACTTGTTCAGATTTATCACAGCTTCACATAGAGATTTCCATGGATCAACATAATCCACATATTAGTCATTTTAATTAAATAGTGTACTTACCTTCTGTTGATACAGAGCGGTTGTCTAAACCATTTTCTTTTAACTATACATTAGAGATGTTTCTTGTTTTTATTATGAAAAGTAACGCTGCTATACAGATACTTCTGCACAGATTTTATTTTCCCTTTCATTTTTTTGCTTATCATGTATCCCCAAGATGAAATTAATAGACTGAACATTTTAAACGTTTTTTTTTTAGCTCCTGCTACAGATTGACAAATTGCTCTTCAGAAAAACTGTACAATATGACTTTTATGTAGAATCTAAAAGTTACAGCAAACTAGTGAATATGGCACAAAAGAAACAAGCTCACAGATACAGAGAACAAATTAGGGGTTACCAGTGGGGAGAGGGAAGGGATGTGGGGTGAGAGAGGGGTAAGGGGTAAGCTACAAAATATGGTACAACATGGGGAACATAGCCAATATTTTATAATGACTGTAAATGGACTATAACCTTTAAAAACTATGAATCACTATGTTGTGCATCTGAAACTTATACAATGTTGTACATCAAGTACATCGCTATTCAGTCACCCAGTCGTGTCTGACTGACTCCATGGGCTGCAGCACGCCAGGCCTCCCTATAATTCAATTTAAAAAACGAGGAAGACGAAATGTGGAGTCCACCAGCTATGTAAACAGGCTCATTTCCCACAGATCCTCCACCAACAATGACTTAAAAAAAGAAAGGGATCTTTTTGCTATTTGTGACATTTTATGAGTTCTAATTTGCACCTCTTTAATAGCTGCGATTCACGGGTCGCAAAGAGTCGGAGGCAACTGAGCGACTGAACTGAACTGAGCTGAACTGAATTACAATGAACCTATACATATTCCACACGATTCAACTTAGTTTGCTAGCATTTGTCTTTTGTTTAAAATCTTAATCTTCCTTGACCACTTATGGCATGAAAGCAGAGTATTTACACTTACAACTATTCTTTATAGATTTGGGACAATAAATATGTTTTGAGCATTTTCATTTTTTAAAAAATTTATTTTCTTGCATTGTTTTAATCATGTTATTTATTTAAATAGGAGCAGATCCAGAATATGATGATATACTTTTTGTTCTGGTGTAAACGTATCTCTTTTGTAGATATACTAGTCCGTTTGCCCTAACTCACAATCAGTCTATCTTCTACTTCTTTTGGTAGTCATTTTTAAAAAATATAATACTACATTACATATTATAAAGTGGTATAACCCAACTTCATTTTTCTCCATACCATTCTTGGGTAACCCAACACTGATTTTCAAGTAGGTATTTTCTCCTCCCCATTATTTGTCTTATATTACTAATTCTAGTTTGCTGTATAAGTGCTTATAATAGCTTTAATTTAGGAAATCACCAGTCACTTATTTATCTGATCATCAGTCTTTAAAAACAACTGTTTTTTCAGTCTATTAAGAACAACATCAGCCTATGAAGAATAACTTAATAGGTGATTCCACAGCCACTTAAAACACAAAAAGTTTTATCTGCCTGTATGCCTGGATTTATTTTTTACTGTCAAGGTGTTAAGTTACTTAAACATAACATACATTTACGTTAAATTAGTATATTGATTCAAGAAGTTTTACCATCTTCATTACACTTCATTTTACTGATCAGAATTTTTTGTATTTTCTAAGTGGGAGATACCATATTTCTCCTTGGCTTCTGTTAAATTCTCCTGTCTCCTCAGGGGAGCTGTAGCTGGAATCCTTGACAGGGGCTTTTCCATGGAAATCCATACACTGTCCTTTCCCTCCATGGACTTTCTCAGAAAAGAGAGGCCTCAGATGCCCCCAGGAGCATGAGCTGTCTGTGGTCACAAGGTCTGGGTATCACTTTACACAGGCAGGGGAGAGAATGGTGCTCAGCAGAACATGTGTCTGCTCGCCAATCCCAGTACGTGGTGGCTTTCTGCCAGCCTGAGAATGGACACAGCATCTAAGATAAGAGAGAAAAGTCTGCCTTCAAATGTGGCATGGTATCCTGGAGATTTGGGTGGGGTGGGGGGAGGGTTACATAGAAAAGAGAGTAGGGTATTGAGAGAGTCTTTTGGATTTTAATGGCAGCTTATACACACACATATGTATTTTGTATATAATATTTATATATTATATATAATATAAAATACAATATATAATAGAAATATATAATATATATATTTTAATTTTCTGACTGCACCACAAAGCACTGGGATCTTAGTTCCCTCACCAGGGATCAAACCTAAGTGCCCCAGCTTTGGAAGCACTGGAGTCTTAACTACTGACTACCAGGGAAGTCCCAGTGGCAGCTTTGAAAGAATTAGTGTTTTCTTTTTACCAAATTGGAGCTAGAGTCTGGGAGCTACTAAAGAGTAAAAGAACACTAGAAACAAAAACAATTAAGGACTTGCTGACAATAGGGCTAACGAATTGCCTGTGTGTAGGTATATCTCTAAAATTGCTAGGGATTAGAACCCACTCTTACTATTTGTTCCTGTCGTAAACTTCAGCCCTAAGCAAAGAGGAATGAATTCTGAAAGTTTATTTTTGACCATAAAAGACCATACATGAATTGCTAAATTTCAATCAAAAGTATTTAGTAGACTTTCATAGCCATACATTGATGCATTGTTTCAAAAAGACCAAACAAAACAAATGCAGTATTTCTCTACCATTCTCACTTAGGGTAGCTCCATTAATCAGAACAATACCTTATTTAACAAACTCTTTATAAGAATCTTAATAGTCAAGCCCTTAATGAAGTGCACACACACATCACATGCCTTCAGAAATCATGTGTATTCATGCAAAACACTCCAACTACCAGTTCCTAGTTAGCTCCTGCCAAGAAGATTATGCAACTACAAAATGTGTCCTTTTTTTAACCCATTGGTTCATTGTAGAAACTTTTAACCCTTTAATGATAAACTCCCTTGGGTATCTACTTTCCTCCTACCTTCATCCATCAAAATAGAAATTACCTGAACCATTCACACATCATTCATTCAAATTCACTTCCTTTTCATCTTTCGACAAGCATTTTTGCATGCCTAGTCTAGACACCAAATACTGTTGAGCCCTGGTGATACAAAAACCAGAAAGGTAAGACTGTAGCCCTGAAGAAGCTCACTTGGCAGACACAAATATACATGCGCTGCCTGCAAGGCTGTTCCGACATCACGGGACAAGATCCAAGTAGGACTTCTGAGTGAATGACTTTTATGTGCTACCCCAGTCAGACTTGTGTTCTTAACACTTTAGGAATGCTTATGACACAAAAGTTTTGTTTAAAAAGATATTAGGCATTGTTATTTTCTTCCTAATCCATTCTAACTTGAAAACAATTATTTACTCACTTGTTTTGGCTGCACTAGGTCTTCATTGTTGAGCATGGGCTTTCTCTGGTGGCAGCAAGTGATGGCTACACTGGCAGCGCACTGGCTCCTCATTGTGAGTGCGTCTCCTGTTGCACAAAGCACGGGCTCTAGGCGTGCAAGCTTCAGTAGTTGCAGCACCCGGGCTCAGTAATTGTGGCTTACATTCTTAGTTGCTCTGAGGCATGTGGAATCCTCCCAGACCAAGGAGTGACCCAGCGTCACTGGGGAAGTACCAGGCACTGTTACTTAAAGGGGGTGATTTTGGAGGCAGAGGAGCCCCTGAATCATGAAAAAAAGATGTTTAGAGGGATTTCTTCTCCAGAAGGCTCTCTACCCTGGAGAAGCTGGCTCAGCAGTTGCTGAAGGCGGAGAAACTGCATGCTTTTAGCCTAGCAGCCTGTCCCCCACAAGCAGGGGTGGGTATCCCCTTGCTAAAGAGATCCATAATTTCTTCTCACCCACCCAATCATAGTACCCCTCCTTTACTTTATCCATGACCCCAGTAAGCATTTTCAGTCTTCTGTAGTAAAGTTAAACTTATTTCTATGATTGTGTAATAGTGTCTTCCAACCATAATCATCCACACTTCATTTCCCACTGACTTCTGGTTTCACCGAATTATGGCTTCTATGAATAAAGCCACTACTCACCTGGAGCTGACTTGATGGTTTTCTAAGTACATTTTGAGCTGGTTTCCCCACTATTTAGTGTTTCCTTATCCTAGGATTTTTTTTTCATAACACTTGCTTTATTCCTGTTATTACTTAAATCAGTGTTTAATAGACGTTATCCAAGAGACCTTTTTTGTTCATCTGTGCTATTGAATAGCAATATGTTGCTATTTTAATATAGGATGTCGTTTTCTCCATATACTTGCTTTTACCCCCTCTTTCCTTTTTCAGTCAGCAAGACATTCTGCGTCGTTACCTCCAAAAAAGAAAACATTCAGAAAAT